>JBBPKJ010000867.1:0-15700 GCA_038089195.1 Brasilioporus rufonigricans | reverse complement strand
GTATGTGGTCAAACACTACTGTATGAATGAGTCCTTGAATTCTGACCAATCGCCCGCAGGCAATCCTCCACGGACGACTTGGACACTAGAGATGGCATATCACTCCTGTCCCTCAAACACCATCTGATGCTGTTTTATCTCCAATCACTTGTTCTCCTCGTCGCACGGCGTGCAGCGGGCGACACGCTCGAAAACCGAGTCCCACCATCTCCCCTTTTCAGCGACCTCGAACGCGACCCACGAGGGTCGGGTCTCGGCGACTTGGTGGATTCGATGATCGAAGGTCGTGTCGTCCTCGAAAAAATCAAGGTCCTTGAGAGCAGGATCAGATATCAGATCGAGAAACTCGTTCGCATTGCGGACGATGTGTCAAAAAGCGTTGCCAACGGTAAGTCGTACTCGCTCGCCTTCGTCCGACGTCCATTCATAGTGCTGTCGTTCAAGACCCTTTAGCATTCCGGCCCAACCCTCAAAATCTGGTTAACAATGAGCAGGGCTCTGCGGAATCGGTCGAAGAAGATGACGAAGAAGTGGACAAACGCGACGGCATCTACAAACCCCCCAAATTGGCACCGATGCCCTATACAGAAAACGCTGGCGATAAGCGCTCCAAACGTCAACCAATTCCAAAGACGCTCTCTTTACTCCTTCACCAGGATCCATCGCGACCGCACATCGAGTCTTCCTCTGGCCTCGGGGCGATACCCGCGCTTGCCTCGGATCATGCACGCGAGATTCAGCGGATGACCGAGTTCGAAGAGGAGAACTTTACGCGGATGATGATGAAAAAGAAGGATGCACTAAGGCGGAGGCGGGATGAGGAAGACTTCGCGTGGGGTGGGACGGGTTCCACTCATGGGTGGCGCCGTGGTCACGGTTTGGAAGAGGAATTCGGAGACGTGCTGCGTTCCGTGGGAAAGGCAAAGACGGGCACCATAGGAGACGGATATGAGGAACTTCGACAAAAGGGCAAGAAAGCCGACGTGCTATCTCGGTCAAGAACGAGGGTGTGGGTCAATCTGGAGGATGTGGAGGATGAGGTTCGTCCAGTAAAACGGAGTCGATTCCAGAAGGAAAGATGGACTCTCAGCCGAAAGATGGCCAAGGAGAGGAGAAAGTAGAGTTCCGGCATTTTAAGGTAGACTCTGTCTGTAAAACTCTGACCACGCCCAAGTTACTCCTAATTGTGATGACTGGAGTACTCGTGACCGAAAGTCCTTATTGCGCGTTACGCCCTGGTCGACGACACCCATTGCATGCCGGGTACACACTCACATTCAACTGATGAAAAACGACACACCCATCATATATTAGAAACGTGTTGCAGTCAGTGCCGTTGCGATCGCTGGCACCAAGAAGCACAAGGTCGAGATCAAGGCAATAATGCCAGCACTGCTCAATTGCATTCTACTGCATGCCGGCCTGCACCGTGCTGAACATCTCCTAAGGTCAACGCTCGCCGTAACGACAGCCGACATTGGCGAATATTCTGAAGACGTGAGCAACATCATTGAGAGTCTCGAACGAGGCACGACTGGCGCATCGTGGAGAACGGCGCTTGAAACCGAATTTACCAAGCCTTAGTATTTTCGCAAGGATTGTTCCAAGGCCTCGCGCTCCTTGAAGGAGTGCTGACCCGTTTTTCGCGGCTCAAAGATTTTACTTTCTTGAGTTCGGAGATGGAGTCGCATCGGGTATACCACCAAGTGAGTGTACCCACTATGGTGGCTCAGTTCTGCGTGACGAACAAGTGCACTCCTAGGTAGAGATATCCATTCGTAGTCACAACTAGTATCGTTCCATGACTGTTGTGGTAGGACAAGTAAGACCGCCATCCCTTGCTTTTCATCACACCAACTCACATGTGTCTGAATGACCCATATCATGATGTTGGCCAAGCACGTGGTCAGTCACCCACTGGCGTGCAGACTTGGGTCGTGTCTCCCAGCATTGAGACTGCCTTCCAAGGCTCTCCTTCTCCATCTTGAAGCTACTCAGATTGCTCAAGACAGTCTACTAGTGTAAACAGCTTATGAGTGACATTCCTGTTTTACCCCCTGGAGCTGAGGTTGATCATCTCTTTTTTTCGTTCTTCCCCCTCATTTCATTCTTCTTGTCACTGAGACCCAAACAATACTTTGTGCCTATCCAGGGGATTCAGGGGTCTCATACTTATGTCTTCTGGCCTAATACCTGCTTCGCCTTCCACACACCCATATTAACAGGTGATTTGTACTGGAAAATGCATGGGAGTCCTTCACAGATGCCATCCTTAGCATTGTCTTGGATCATGCCAGTGATACTGGTGTGGAGTGGTCTGCTTTGCCTGGGGACTCCTGGTGCAAAGTATATGTGAGTGGTTGCAAATTAATTGTGTACATTTCATATATTTATTAGGAGAGTGATCTTGCTCATGTGGTTTTAATTTACCTGGATAGTTAGAACAAGCTCTGGGTGTTGAGTATGTCTTCTTCCTTGCCATTTGTTTAATTCTGACTGGTGCTGTGATTTGTTACCACCAATTCCCTCTCTGTTCACCATAATTTCCTTTTCATGCAATTGTATATCTAGGCATTCAACATTGTCTGTTCATTTGTAGATTTTAGACTGAAAAATATCATGGGTTCAAAATGCATTTTACAACTGGCATATGTGAATAGTCATTAGATATATAGAAATTCCACTTCCACACATTCCCAGGAATTCTTTCCTATCAGAGTGTTTTCTTTAGTCACTTGTCCAATTTTCAACATTCCAGGGACTAGAAATCATGATCATATGCAGAAGCATTGTTTCTATTCAGCTACTGGCACCTCTGAAATGAATTGCAATATTAATCAACAGAATGATGAAATATAAAATTAGTTCACCCATGCAATTCTGCATAATGACATTAAAAATCATATCCATCTTTTCTGTCTGGGATACTTTGCCATATTGCTTGAAGACACCCTTTAGAGCTGTTTTAATCCTAGGAGGCATGTTTGTTGTATGATATTTATGAATAGCAGAAGAAACTGGATTGGGATCATTTTGTTGAGCAAGATAGAAAGAATGCTGCAATATGAGAATTGCATCTATGTTATAAGAAAATAAATAATTGATAATATGATATATGATATAGTAAAAAGACATACCAACACCAGCTTGTAGGATCTGTTGCCATGTGGCAAACTTCACCATACATATATAATTAACATGGAATCATGTCAATCAAACATCAAGATACTTACTTGGTCATTTGGGGCTATGACTTGAGCTTGATCTGTAGTGAGATAGGTCTGTGTAATAAAATATAGGAATTAGATCCAGGATTATAGTAAGAGTACATACCTGAGATGTGTTAAATGTCTGATGTTATGAAATCACACATTCAATAAATTACACAATAATTTAATAAAACAAACCTCCTGGGATAAGATAAATAAGGAGATGGTATAGAATTAAAGGAACTCACTTTCTTGAAAATGATATAAGAAGATTATAAGTAAAAATATTCAAAGAGTAAACTCACATCCTATTAAAATACATAAGCACATAAGTAGAATATTCTCTACATTAAAAAAAACATACCAGCTATATATTGAAAGAACAAATTGAACAATAACAGAGAAAAAAGTGATGGTTACTTACAAACTAGAAAGATAAAAAGATTATATCAGCATTTACATCATGCTATAGATTTTATCCATATGGCATAACTTACACTCTGAGTGTCAAAGAAAAAGTAAATATAAATTAATTGAGTATATGGTAATGATCATTAATGTGTAAGAATGTATAACTCACCCTCTATCATTGGTGTGATAATGGAAAGAATAGACATGCAATTATTATGGGGATGATAACAGTCACCAATATGTGACAATAGACAACTCACATCCTATGATTTCCAGAGCAGGATGAAGAATAGACATAAATGATCAGGGTCACAAACATGCCAAAATGGACAACTCACCCACTATGATTACCAGAGCAGGATGAAGAATGGACATGAATGATTGGGATAATCATAGTCACCAACATGCAAGAATGGACAACTCACCCACTATGATTGCCAGAGCAGGATAAAGAATGGACATGGATGATCAGGGTGACCACAGTCACCAACATGTCAGAAGGGACAACTCACCACCTATGATTGCCAGAGCAGGATGGAGATTGGACATGAATAGTGAGGATGAGCACAATCACCAACATGCCAGAATAGATAACTCACAGGCTATGATTGCCAAAGCAGGATGAGAAATGGATATGAATGATCAGGATGACTACAATCACCAACATGCTAGAATGGAGAACTTACATCCTATGATTGCCAGATCAGGATGAAGAATGGACATGAATGATCAGGATGACCACAGTCATCAACATGCCAGAATAGACAACTCACATCCTATGATTGCCAGAGCAGGATGAAGAATGAACATGAACCATCAAGATGGCCTAACATGCCAGAATGGACAACTCACATTCTATGATTGCCAGAACAAGATGGATAATGGACATGAATGATCAGGATAACCACAGTAACCAACATGCTAGAATGGACAACTCACCATCTATGATTGCCAGAGCAGGATGAAGAATGGACATGAATGATGAGGATGACCACAGTCACCAACATGCCAGAATGGACAACTCACTTTCTATAATTACCAGAAGAAGAAGAAGAATGGACATAAATGATCAGGATGACCACAGTCACCAACATGCCAGAATGGACAACTCACCCTCTATGATTGCAAGAGCAGGATGGAGAATGGACATGAATAATTAGGATGACCACAGCCACCAACTTGCCAGAATAGACAACTCACCCACTATGATTGCCAGAGCAGGATGAAGAATGGACATGAATGGTTAGGACAACCACAGTGACTAACATACCAGAATGGACAACCCACCTCCTATGATTGCCAGAGCAGGATGAAGAATAAACATGAATGATGAGGATGACCACAGTCACCAACATGCCAGAATGGACAACTCACATCCTATGATTGCCAGAGCAGGATGAAGAATGGACATGAATGATGAGGATGACCACAGTCACCAACATGCCAGAATGGACAACTCACAGCCTATGATTGCCAGATCAGGATGACTACAGTCATCAACATGCCAGAATGGACAACTCACATCCTATGATTGCCAGAGCAGGATGGAGAATGGGTATGAATGATCAGGATAACCACAGTCACCAACATGCCAGAATGGACAATGCACATCCTATGATTTCCAGAGCAGAACAAAGAATGGACATGAATGATTAGGATGACCACAGTCACCAACATGCCAAAATGGACAACTTACCCTCTTTGGTTGCCAGAGCAGAATGAAGAATGGACATGAATGATCAGGATAACATCATGACAGAATGGACAACTCACAGCCTATGATTGCCAGAGCAGGATGGATAATGGATATGAATGATCAGGATGACCACATTGACCAACATCTCAGAATGGACAACTCACCCTCTATAGTTGCCAGAGCAGGATGGAGAATGGACATGAATAATCAGGATGACCACAGTTACCAACATGCCCAAATGGACAACCTACCATCTATGGTTGGCAGAGCAGGATGGAGAATGGATGTGAATGATTAGGATGACCACAGCCACCAACATGCTAGAATGGACAACTCACCCACTATGATTGCCAGAGCAGGATGAAGAATGGACATGGATGATCAGGATAACCACAGTTACTAACATGCTAGAATGGACAACTCACAGCCTATGATTGCCAGAGGAGGATGAAGAATGGACATCAATGATCAGGATAACCACAGTCACCAACATGCCAGATTGAATAACTCACCCTCTATGGTTCCCAGAGCAGGATGAAGAATAGACATGAATGATCAGGATGACCATATTTACCAACATGCCAGAATGGACATCTCACAGCCTATGATTGCCAAAGCAGGAGGAAGAATGGGTATGAATGATCAGGAGTCACCAACATGTCAAAATGGACAACTTACATCCTAATGAAGAATGGACATAGTATGAAGAATGGACATAAATGATCAGGATGACTGCAGTCACTAATATGCCAGAATGGACAACTCACATCCTATGATTGCCAGAGCAGGATGAAGAATGGACATGAATGATCAGGATGACCATAGTTACCAACATGCCAGGATAGACAACTCACAGGCTATGATTGCCAGAGCAGGATGGAGAATGGATATGAATGATGAGAATGACCACAGTCACCAACATGCCAGAATGGATAACTCACAGCCTATGATTGCCAGAACAGGATGGATAATGAACATGAATGATCAGGATGACCACAGTCACCAACATGTCAGAATAGACAACTCACCCACTATAATTGCCAGAGCAGTATGAAGAATGGATATGAATGATCTGGGTGGCTACAGCCACCAACATGCCAGAATGGACAACTTACCCACTATGATTACCAGAGCAGGGCAAGAAATGGGCATGAATAATCAGGATGACCACAGTCACCAACATACCAGAATAGACAACTCACAGCCTATGATTGCCAGAGCAGGATGAAGAATGGACATGAATAATCAGGATGACCACAGTCATCAACATGCCAGAATGGGCAACTTACATCCTGTGAATGCAAGAGCAGGATGGGGAATGAACACAGATGATCAGGATGACCATAGTCACCAACATACTAGAATGGACAACTTACATCCTATGATTGCCAGAGCAGGATAGAGAATGAACATGAGTGATCAGGATGACCACAGTCACCAACATGCCAAAATGGACAACTCACAGCCTATAATTGCCAGAGCAGGATGAAGAATGGACATGAATGATCAGGGTGACCACAGTCACCAATATGGCAAAATGGACAGCTCACATTCTATGATTGCCATAGCAGGGTGAAGAATGGACATGAATGATCAGGATGAACCACAGTCACCAACATGCTAGAATGGACAACTCACACCCTATGATTGCCAGAGCAGGATGGATAATGGACATGAATGATTAAGATGACCACAGTGACCAACATGCCAGAAAGGACAACTCACCCACTATGATTGCCAGAGAAAGATGAAGAATGGACATGAATGGTTGGAATAACAACAGTCACCAACATGCCAGAATGGATAACTCACAGGCTATGATTGCCAGAGCAGGATGAAAAACAGGCGTAATCATCAGGATGATCACAGTCACCAACATGCCAGAATGGACAACTCACAGGCTATGATTGCCAGAGCAGGATGAAGAATGGACATGAATGATTAGGATGATGACTGTCACCAACATGCCAGAATTGACAACTCACCCTCTATGATTGCCAGAGCAGGATGAAGAATGGACATGAATGATGAGGATGACCACAGTCACCAACATGCCAGAATGGACAACTCACTTTCTATAATTACCAGAGGAAGAAGAAGAATGGACATAAATGATCAGGACAACTAGTCACCAACATGCCAGAGTGGACAACTCACCCTCTATGGTTGCCAGAGCAGGATGAGGAATGGACATAAATGACCAGGATGACCACAGTCACCAACATGCCAGAGAGGATAACTCACCATCTATGATTGCCAGAGCAGGATGGAGAATGCACATGAATGATCAGGATGACCAGTCACCAACACACCAAAATGAACAACTCACATCCTATGATTGCCAGAGCAGGATGAAGAATGGACATCAATGATCAGAATAACCACAGTCACCAACATGCAAGAATGGACAACTCACCATCTATAATGCCAGAGCAGGATGAAGAATAGGTATGTATGATCAGGATGACTATAACGACCAACATGCCAGAATGGACAACTCACAGCCTATGATTGCCAGAGCAGGATGAAGAATGGACATGAATGATCAGGATAATCACAGTCACCAACATCTCAGAATGGACAACTCACAGCCTGTGGTTGCCAGGGCAGGATGGAGAATGGACATGAATGATTGGAATGACCATAGTCACCAATGTGCCAGAATGGACAACTCACTACCTATAATTGCCAGAGTAGGATGAAGAATGGACATAGATGATAAGGATGACCACAGTCACCAACATGCCAGAATGGACAACTCACATCCTATGATTGCCAGAGCAAGATGAAGAATGGACATGAATGATTAGGATGACCACAATCACCAACATGCCTGAATGGACAACTCACCCACTATGATTGCCAGAGGAGGATGAAAAATGGACATAAATGATCAGGATGACCACAGTCACCAATGTGTCAGAATGGACAACTCACAGCCTATGATTGCCAGAGCAGGATAAAAAATGGTCATGAATGATTGGGATGACCACAGTCACCAATATGCTAGAATGGACAACTCACGGCCTATGATTGCCAGAGCAGGATAAAGAATGGACATGGATGACTACAGTCACTAACATGCCAGAATAGACAACTTACAGCCTATGCTTGCCAGAGCAGGATGAAGAATGGACATGAATGATCAGGATGGCCACAGTTACAAATATGCCAGAATGGACAATTCACCCTCTATGATTGCCAGAGCAGGATGGAAAAAGGACATGAATGATCAGGATAATCACATTCACCAATATGCTAGAATAGACAACTCACATCCTATGATTGCCAGAGCAGGGTGAAGCATGGGCATGAATGATTAGGATGACCACAGTCACCAACATGCCAGAATGGACAGCTCACCCACTATGGTTGCCAGAGCAGGATAAAGAATGGACATGGATGATCAGGATAACCACAGTCACTAACATGCTAGAATGGACAACTCACAGCCTATGATTGCCAAGCAGGATGGATAATGGACATAAATGATCAGGATGACCAGTCACCAACATGCCAGACTGGACAACCCACTGCCTATGATTGACAGAGCAGGATGGAGAATGGATATGGATGATTAGGATGACCACAGTCATCAGCATGCCACAATGGACAACTCACATCCTATTATTTCCAGAGCAGGATGGATAATGGATATGAATGATCAGGATGACCAGTCATTAACATGCCAGAAAGGACAACTCACCCACTATGATTGCCAGAGCAGGATAGAGAATGGTCATGAATGGTCAGGATGACCACAGTTACCAACATGCCAAAAAGGACAACCCACCCTCTATGATCACCAGAGCAGGGTGAAGCATGGGCATGAATGATCAGAATGACCACAGTCACCAACATGCCCAAATGGACAACCCACCCTCTGTGATTACCAAAGCAGGATGAAGAATGGAGATGAATAATCAGTATGAACACAGTTACCAACATGCCTAAATCAACAACTCACAGCCTATGGTTACCAGAGCAAGATAAAGAATGGACATGAATGACCATGTTAACCACAGTCACTGACATGCCAGAATGGGCAACTCACAGCCTATGATTGCCAGAGCAGGATGGAGAATGAACATGAGTGATCAGGATGACCACATTTACCAACATGCCAGAATGGACAACTCACATCCTATGATTGCCAGAGTAGAATGAGGAATGGATATGAATGATCAGGATGAACACAGTCACCAATATGTGAGAATGGACAACTCACCATCTATGATTACCAGAGCAGGATAAAGCATAGACATGTATGATCAAGATGACTATAGTCACCAACATGCCAGAATGGACAACTCACATCCTATGATTACCAGAGCAAGATGGATAATGGACATGAATGATCAAGATGACCACAGTCACCAACATGCCAGAATGGACAACCCACATGCTATGGTTGCCAGAGCAAGATGAAGAATGGGCATGAATGATCAGGATGACCAGTCACAAACATGCCAGAATGGACAACTCACATTCTACAGTTGCCCATGCAGTATGAAGAATGGACATGTATGATCAGGATGACCACATTCACCAACATGCCAGAATGGACAACTCACCCCCTATGGTTGCCAGAGCAGAATGAAGTATACCATGAATCATTAGGATGATGATAGTTACCTATATGCTAGAATGGACAACTCACAGCCTGTGATTTCCAGAGCAGTATGAAGAATGGACATGAATGATCAGGATGACCATAGTCACAAATATGCCACAATGGACAACTCACAGCCTATGATTGCCAGAGCAGGACAAAGAATGGGCAAGAAATGATCAGGACAACCACAGTCACCAACATGTCAAAATAGATGATTCACAGTCTATGATTGTAGGAGCATTAGCAAGGAAAAACATGTGTATTTCAAAATTGCTAACTAATCTTACCTGAAAATGTGGAAACCAATATGCAAGCTTCTGAATGTTTATTCTATCCATATTTTGCATGGGAAGCAAGCTGTTATATGCTTTGTTTGTGTCAAATATTAACCTTCATTACAATGAACATGTTATGCCCTTCAGGATAAATGATCCCTTGGGTTGACCTACTGTTGAGTTGCATATTTGATGCAAAGTGCTATATTTGTTTCCTGTGCTGAAACCAAGAGCATTTGTAGTGTTTCTTCACTCAAGATAGCTGCAGTGTTTTCTAGCAAGTTATTGCATCCTTCCCTTGATTTATGCATGCCTTGTACATTGGTGAGTAGTAGAACATGTGTGGATTCAAATGAAACATAGGACAGACCTTTCATTCGGACACTTGACTTTGGAGGGTATCTCAGTTTTGAAAGACGACCCCATACATCAGCTTTACTGAAAATCCCTTCGATAAGTGACCTCGCCTTGGACACCTGCTCTTGTGGTGGCAGCTGCCGATCCGTGGGCAACAGCTTTCCTAGTGCCACAGGGAGTAGTGCATCAAATTTGGTGAACAACAGTATCACAGGAACTGACGAGATCATGAGCCCCGAACGACCGTGACGACAAGAGCTCACCGTTTCCAGGGTCACATTCTTCAAAAAATATTTCCTCGGACCGATGGATCGCCCGCTCGAGATTATCCATTGGAATGCAATACCTGTCCGACAGAACGCATCATCAGTCAATGTACCGGGACACACCCTCGTCAGTTACCATATTGCATGAAGACGCTCCTTGATAAAGGTGGTCTTTGCACGATCTGCAATGAACCCCTTCATCTTGTTGAACTCGTCTACACTACCAGCTTCGAAGCCCCGCGAATCGTGGAAGACGAATCCGTCGTTGCTGCGAAAGATCAGTTCGTCCTCGATGTTGTGCATTCCGCGCTAAAAAATGTTGAGTATGCCTCGCATTTTCTGAGTGAGCCCGATGGGGTACGACACCTACCTCCCTGTTAACCTCGACTTTGGATAGATCGATCTGATCGCGCGACTCGGTTAGTACATCGCTCGACCTCGTGTATCGACCTGGACGCATACCTTGTTTCCATCTCCGTCATAGATCTCTGGTTTTTCCGTCGTGTTACAGATCGCCTGGAGAATAGTTGTCTTGCCAGCGTTCGCACGTCCGACGATGAGGACCCTGAAACGGCCGAACTTGGCGCGGAGGTTCCCGAATTCGGGTGTGTTTTCCGTAGACATTCTAGAGAGAGTATGCGTGGAGAGCAGTAAGGCAGAGGGTTGGAGCGATGGTGAGTGGTGGAAGCGAGGGCTAAGGGCGAATCGTCTATCGATCCCGATCGAACACAACACTTCCGACTCCCGAGATCCTGTGCCATGACATCACAGGAGGTTGTTCTTTCCTCGAGGCATTTCGAGCCGCAAGGAATCCATAAAATAAACTATCCATTGAATAGCTAAAGGAACCTGCTGCCACAATCGACAAGTAAAAGCAAGAAAGACGTTAAAAATACATCCAGACACTTTCTCAATGCGTCATTCCATACCCAACTTTTTCAGTACGCCACATGGACTAGGGATCTCACCGCTTGTTCCATTCAATGCCATGTCCATGATCCGTACCATGACCTCCACCCACACCCGCATCTTGTCCCGAGCCAGAAGCGCCAAACATACCTACATCTGACGCCCCAAAACACCCCGCCGCAGTCACATTCAACGCACCCACGTCGAGCCTCAAACGACCCCTGATGCCCAAAGTTCCTCGCGGCAGCGGCGAACATGTTGAACTGCGACATGCTGGGCGTCTGAGAGGACAGTGTAGATGGCGACGAGAGCGCGCTCGGTTGGGCGAGGACTTGGGGTGGTGAAAGCGATGTGGCGGGAGAAGTCGCTGTCAGTGTCGTCAGCGGTGGCTTCCAGCTCTGTCCATCCGTCGATCAGCATACCAACCACCTGCGTCGGCAAAGTCACGCACGTGTTGCCTTCCGGCACGATACAGTTCCTCCAACTTCTCGTCAAGAACGTCCCGTTCCTCGAATTCGTAGTAGGTCTTGTATAATCACAGCGCAGAATGCGTATCCTCGGTCGAGTCATGTGCCTCAGTTTGAATGTTCTCCCCTAGAATGAACCAGGAGAGAAATCGGAGCGAGAGACGACGCTGGCGGTTACGAAGAAAGTAGAGGTCAACCGTGTCAATCACTTGCTCGGGAGGCACAAAAATGTCTGTCCCGTAATTTAGAATGGCCGTGGAAGATAGACAAGTCAGGAACTGACTTATGATCCGGAAGTCTTTGGAAAGCCCGTGGCCGATGAATATACATCCTCGATCGACGAGCAATCGTAGTTTCTTATACACGAGCTTCAGCGGCGTCAAGCGTGTACCTTGACAAGTGTGGATCCAAGTCTCCAACTACGCGTGGTACCATGGGTTGTGTATAGCGATGCGGAGGAGACAAAAGGAAACGTACATTTGATGCCTGAGAACTCGGTGAGATAATCGACGATGACATTACTTGTATGGATGTGATCGTCAATGAACGGAATCCCTTCCTTCGGACCATCGCCTCGCAAGACGGAAACTCGTACAAGACTGAGGGGAGCCGGGCGAATCACACGGGTCGTACAGTCGGACCTGAACTCTGTTTCTTCCTGTGGAATGGACCCACGCGGTTAAGGGGAACGAACAGTCAAGTCGAAGGTAAATTCACCTGTTGTATAGACACAAACTCGGCATCGATCGCGACCAACGTGCCAGGTTTGGGCAACTCTTCGAAGCGCAAACATTCGTGTCTGATCAGGACCTTGTCTCAATTTCTATGTCCCGCACTCAGCAAAAGGGCAGGATAGACGACGTCAATACTTACACCGATATGGATGTATCTCGACTCAATATCGAGGGATCGAGCTCATCGGGTAGACCACTGAAGTCGTACTGAGAGTGCACGTCCTCTCGTTCAAGATACAACACGGCAGGTACCTATTTCCATGATAAGAGACACAGAAAGAGAGGCTCGAGGATTGTCCTGACCTTCCAAGCACTCGGGAAACTCAGTGCCTCATCCTCGGATATATTGTGGACTCCAAAATCGTTGAACAGGAACCAAGGGCCATTCAGATGTGACTGGTTTTCCACCTCAGGTACTAAGATTGAAATTAGACACGAGAGAGGGGAGAAATCAACGTGACTTGCCCTTTACGATTGCGATCAAGTGGGAGTGTTTTGTTTTCGTCGTGATCTGACAAACGATAGCCTAGAGACAGGTAGATCAATCATAGACATTCAAACCACGATTGACCGCATGTACGCACTCAGAGTTCGTAAGTCACGCACTCGGTTTCGTCGACACCCTCCACCTCTCCTCTCACCTCCACCGTTGGAGACGGGAACCTCCCAGTTCTCGTATCCATCCAATACTTCATGGTGTCTTCGTTGTACACGCTTGCATTTACTGCTAATATCGGGGGAAGATCTGCGCTCGGGATTGAGCGGCGAGAAGAAAACGTAGAGAACTGTTTACACGTCTGACAAGTGGTGTAAGCCCATGGGCATACACATCACGTGCACTACAGTATATATCTTGCCGCACCGCATAGATGTAGCATAGTCACCCCTTGTCTTCATACCTCATAGTCACCCATAGAGATCGTGGTCCAGTTCTGTTCCACCTGATCCCTCAGTGTTCCTGCCATTAGCCATGGTGGGCTTCCAAGTGGCTTTGTAACTCATTTGGTGGATTAGGGATGTGCAGAGAATGTCAGCAAAGGCAGCTTGAGATGGGGGTTCTGAAGGAAATGTGCACTCGATTGAATAGGGGTGTGTGACTAGTAGGAACAACTCAGTCGTGCATGTGATGCAACAGACTGAGGCATTTGAGTACAGAAAGGTACATCTTATATATGAAAGGAATCTATACTAGCTAAAAGGGACTATCAGGAGCTCAACAAGCTCTGAGTACACAAGACACAGGTATATAAGAAATAGTAAGTATGCAGTAGGTAGAATGAAATGTCCATATGGTCTGCAATATATGAGAAATGGAGCACATCCATCCATCCATGCACCAGTGATTGCTTGGGCCAGTCATGGCTGTGGCTGCGTGTGTGCTTGCTATGGTGCAAGTCACTTAGCCACCACTACTTTTGGATAAGAATTTTGTCACCTTGAAAAAAAATCTAGATTTTTTTTCATCTTGTAAAAATGAAGCTTTTGGTGAATAGAGAATAACTACAAGAGGAATTGTTAAATAAAAAAAAACTGAATGAGTTACAAAAAAAAAAGGACTGAATTTGGCCACTGCTTAGTAATATAGCCCCTATCTATCAAAAGTTGCTGCAAGACACTCTGGAACATGTCTATGTGACTTATACTTGGTTGAACTAAATGTTTTCACCTGTAGCTGGGCCTCCTTTGTGTCTAAACCAGCTCTGTATGCATCAATCCACCAATGTACTCTATTTTCCCATAGCCTGATTGTGTTGAGTTGAACTTGATTCATTGCCAATGGTGCATTCTTCTTTAGCATGTCAAAAATGCTGTTGCAGTGGTTCCAAAGATATTTTTTGATCTGACCCCAAAAATATTCAATAAAGTTCAGCTCACAGTGAAATTTCAGCAAAAAGATGCAGAGATGCCCAGCCATTTGGATAACTTCCTATACCAATGATTTCTGCTCCAGAAAGTCTGGCTGGAATTCAAGAATATGTTTGTTGCAGCAATTTTGTGAATTCACATTACATTTTGACTTCATTTTCCATGAAGATGAGGCTGCCAGAGTCCACACTCCACAAGGACTACTTTAATATCTTTGGATGCATTTACAAATTGATAATGATCCAGTGAGAAGACCATTGTTTGTTCAACTCAGATGGGAGTGTTATCTGAATTGTGCATGAACAAGCCATTATGCATACAAGCCTGTTTGCCACCTGGATTGATATTCATGTGTGAAACATGAAGTGCATCCTCTGAATAAGCTGAATGGCCCTGAGAGTTGTCAATTAGAAATAATGGCTGGTATCCAGTGTCATGAATGGCTTTGAAAGTTGGTATAATTTTTTCAGCCATCTTTATCATTGTGTTATCAGATCTGAAAGACATAAGATTGACCATGATTTACAGTGACTCCCAAAACTGGCCCAATGTTTGATCCAAATCCAATGCATGAAGTACACTGCAATCATATGAATGAATTAGACCTCGCTTTGGTGGAACATATTGTAGTATCGACTCTTGGGTATAATGTTGCCCCTTACATCACGTGATTCCATTCAGACACTGCCAAGATATGACCATTACAAAATGGACACCTCATTGGGCCAGTTTTGTCACTTTTTATTTGGAGATTGAAATCACTATTAAATTTAGCTCTGTTGGTGTCACAAACAAAGATACATATGTAAATAGTATGTCTGAGTGTCAAACATCCTTATTCTTGACTTCCATCACCATGCAATCTCTCATAGCTGATCAAAAGCCTACTATCCTT
>JBBPKJ010000866.1:0-15712 GCA_038089195.1 Brasilioporus rufonigricans | reverse complement strand
AGTTACTGGCTCTGATTGTCTGTACCCTAGTTCAGTATATAACTTTCTAAGCCATATGCATGCCCTAGCAGCTTGAGCCAGTGTGACATATTCCACTTCAGTAGTCAAGAGCACAATTAAGGTTTGCTTCTTAGAACCCCATACTATGGCTCCCCCTTGATCCAAGAACACATAACTGCTTATGGAAGCTGTTACATTTTGTTCCCCTACTACATTTTTTCCTTCACTTTTACCCTAGTCTCACCAAGTGACCTTTTTCTTTACCTTTCATTTCTCACTGACTCATCCCTGATGTGTCATGATCAGCTGATTACTTCCTTTAGACTTCTCATCAGCTGATTACTCATCTTTGTGTTACGATTCATCCATTTCTCCCCCTATTCTTTTTCTTTGCACTTGTCTTTTCTCACGATACTTAGCTAGATCTTCAGACTTCGCACGATCCCAATTAACCATCAGCGATCTCCTTGTCTTATCTTCGCTTCTCTTTGATCCCCATTTACTATAGACTCCGATCTTCCCACAGGTCATCTCCGTGGTCTTCTCGTCTTCCATTCTACCATGCTTCTTTGTCACATCGCTTCTATCTCACAGAACCATGCGGCTCCCCGCATTCCTTGCTTCCTTTCTCCTTTCATTGTTCTCTTCTTTCAGATTTCCTATTGTTCTCTCCATTTAGACACTTGGTCTGTGCTTGCTCCCTCGCACTATATAAACCCTAGCACCTGTACAATAGTTCCCCATTCTGAATCTACTCGGTCTTACATCTAGTCCTCGATCTGCAATCTCTGTGACCTCAGAAGCCTTTATGGCAACTCCCTAGTCTTAAGTGACCAGTCTCCCCGTCAAGCCCTAACTACTTCACTGTAGGGTAGGCTGCGGTTATCTAAACCATATAAGGCCCTTCGACTCACCAAGTCTATGCCTTCGGTCCTACCAGGGTCAAGCGTAACACTTTGCTTACTCTTGATGTGATGCCATCACACTTATCTTTAGCCTCCTATTGTTCTCTTCTTTCAGACTTCCATTGTTCTCTACTTTCAGTCGCTTACTTACACCTTTCCTATGCCTGCCCTAAAGCAGCCCCAATACTATATAAATTCCAGTGACCTCAGTAGTAGTTCCTCACTCTTGTCTTTCCTGTTTTCTTACTTTCCATTCTAGTATCTTCTTGGTAATAGACTTGCTTCCTCCCTTTTGGTGGTAACCACTTCACACCTTTGGCTGCTACCTTTGGCAGCTCTTTGCCTCCACTAGGAGGAACCTCTGCCAGAATACCAAAACCTCCAAATGCTTACTTAAGCAATCTCTGTCAGTCCCCTTCAAGACCTTTTCTAGCAACTTTCTGACTGTTACATTTTGTTCCCCTATTACACTTTTTCCTTCACTTTTATCTTAGTCTTGCCAAGTCCTTGGTTCGACTCAGCCAAGTGACCTTTTCTTTTCTCTTTTCTTTCTTGCTGACTCATCTCTGATGTATCATAATTGGCTGACCTTCTTTCAGACTTCTCTCAGCTGATTACTCATTTTCCTTTAGTCATCATGTGATGCCATTGGCCCTTACTCATACCTGTTTACTCATCATCCAATGCCATTGCACTTATCTTTAGCTTTCTATTGTTCTCTTCTTTTGGACTCCATTGTTCTCCACTTTCGGTTGCTTACTTACACCTTTCCTACACCTGCCCTAGAGCAGCTCTAGTACTATATAAACCCCAGCAACCTCAGTAGTAGTTCCTTACTCTTGTCTTTCCTGTTTCTTCTGTACCATCACCTACTGCCTTCAATCCACTCTTCCCCACTTTTCTCTTTCCACCCTTAAATGGGCAGTCCCTTGGTGGTGACCACTCTACACCCCTGGTGCTATCAAAAGTAGCTCTCCAAGCCTCCAATAGGGGGAACCTCTGTTGATATTATCCGAAACCCCAAGAGTGTAATATAAGCACCCTCTGAAGGTCACCTGACCTTACCTCAATGACTCAACACTTGAAAGGTCATCTGACATCATCTCAGTAACCCAACTCTCTGAAGGTCGTCTGACCTTACTTTGGTAAACCCTCTGACACCTACAGGACTACTGTTAAACCTGGGCAATGTGCTCTGAGTGTAACTCCAGAATGCTGGAGTTGTTGTATTTGATTGGTCCAGGACTTGGCTTCACCTTATGTGGTGCACCTTGTGTAGTTCTGGTGTCCTGATTTCAGAGGGTCAGAGGGTCAGAGGTCAGATGAAAGTTACTAAGAACTCAAGTCAGAGAGACGATGAACAAGATGAGGAGAGTTGAGTTCAGTCAGGTGGAGCAGAGCAGAAATGGACAGAGATAGAGAACATCAAGTTCTGTTGATATTCAGACTGAGGAATACAGGACAGAAGTATGGAGATTATATAGTAAGTTGAAGACAGATTACTAAGATGGAAATGAGATTGGGTAGACATATAATGTGCAAAGGTACAGAGGTGTGACAGGAGTGACAAAGTGTCAAGATAAAACAAGAATGAAGAGATGTCAGAATGACATAGGAATGGAGATGTCAAGATGATGTAGGAATGGAGATGTCTGAGTGACATAGGAACTGAGATGTCAAGATGAAACATATTCTGGATGTAAGTATGGAAGAGCAGAATTGGTCTGGAGGAAAGAAGACAAGACTTAGCAAGTAAGAATAGTCCAGAGGTGAATAAGATAGTCCAGAGTTGTGTCTAGAGAACTGGAGTTAGACCCAGTGAATCTGGTATATGACAGTATCCCTCTCTTAGGCCTGAACCCCTGAAGGCCATTAGCACATGACTTTGTTGATTGGCATCAGAGTTGAAAAATGGAGTTTGGAATTACCAAATAAATAGTCTGGGTGCTTGGAGTGCATCCTCATTAGTATCCATCACCATGTCTGACATTGCTGACACCAAAAACTGGTCTGACAAACACCTCATGGAGGACCTGGATGACAATGAGGCTGTTTGGAACATAAAGTCCAACAAGTGGAGGAGGCACATGAAGGTGAAGAAGGAGGAGAAGGAATGGAGGTGAGAGGAGGAGGAGTGATGGTTGGCAGAGGAAGAGGCCATAAGAGTGTGAGCAAAGGCTGAGAAGATGGCCAAGAAGAGGGTAAGTCTCACCAGAGTCAACAGAGGTAGTGGGCTGATGAAAAGTCTTAGGCAGAGTGGATCTAGAGGAAGCAGATGGAGGCAGAGGTGGGGCCAAGTTCCAGTAAGGGCAAGGGCAAGGCCAGGGAGGATAGGTGTAAGAGGTGCATCAAATCCAGTCTGGCATGTGAGGCCAGGACTGGTAGGTCCACTGCATGCATGGCATGCAAGGAGGCAAAGGCTCAGTGCAATTGGCCTGGGGAGAAAAAGCCAGAGTGGAGAGTTTGGAAGCAGAAGGCAGAGGAAGTGGAGGAAATGAAGGAAATGGAGGAAGAAGTTAAAGAAGTTAAAGAAATGGGTGTGGATGGAGAAAGCAGGAGTGGAGGCTTTGGAGGGGTGAGCAAGTGTGGAGGAAGTGCTGGTAGGGGTGCTGAGTGAGTTGATGGATCAGGTGCACCAGTTGGTGAGTGCAGTGCAGCTGGTCTGGAGCATGGTGATGGCTGGGTTCAAGGTCCAGTACGAGATGCTTGGCAGCCTGGTTCAGCTCAAGGCTGAGGAGGTATACAGAGGGAATGGGTTGGAGGTGGAAGAGTTGAATAATGTGGACAAGGTGGAGGAAATGGAGGTGGCAGAAGCAGCAGAGGAGGTGACACAGTTGGGGGAGGAGGTGATGGAGAATGCTCAGAGGGGTTTGGCAGAGGAGCTAAGGCTGCTGGCAGAGCAGCAGGTGAAGGGGTTGGAGGGGACAGAGGAGACCAGAGAAGTGGAGGTTGAGGATGATGATGATGTGGAAGTGTAGATAGAAAATTGTTGCCTTTGTAAATAGGAATTTGTGTGAACAAGTTGATTCTCAGATCAAGTGGAGTGAAGTCTGGGCTTGTCCAGATATCAGAGGTGAAATTCTTCAACGAGTTCAGAGGTGTGACTAAGTTCAGTGGCTAGAAGCCATGAAGTTTCTTCATCAGTACCCTCATAACCAAACCATCATACCAAGTATAACAACTTGCAATTCTGGTGTCTCTGATCTATCTTGGAGTCAAGGATTTCGGAGATCTTGTACTCCAGTTCTCTGTTGACTTCGACTGGAGGTGGAGGTGACTGAATATGGTTTGGAATTATGTTGGGGACAGCTGGTTCTAACTGAGAGACATGGAAGACAAAGTGAATGGATTTCATGTTTTTGGGAAGACAGAGGGTGAAGGAGAGTGAGCCTGCCTGAGCGATGATAGGATATGGACCAAGGTTTTTCTTGAAGAGTTTCTTAGAGGGTCAGGTAGAGCGGAAGTACTTGGCTTTAGCAAATACTTGGTCACTGATCTGCAAGTCTGGTGCCAGAGTTTGTTTAGCATCTGCTGGTCCTTGGTATCATTTCTGGGCTATGGCTATCTCTTCACAGAGGAATTGGTGGAGGGAATCAAGGTCTATGGAGTATTCATGGGCTCAGGTGGAAGTGAGATCGCATTCAGGATGAATGGCAAGATTGGGGTGGTAACCTTTATTGGTGAAGAACAGGGAGAGACCAGTGATAGTGTTCAGAGCATTGTTGTACATGAACTCCACAAGTGGAAGGAGTTTGAACCAGTTGTCTTGCTGGTAGTTACAATAGATCCAGAGGTACTATTCCAAGGTCTGGTTCATATGCTTGGTTTGACTATTGCCTTCAGGGTGATAACTGGAGGTGAAGTGAAGTTGGATGTTGAGTGCTGTTCTGAGAGATCAGAAGAAATGGGAGACGAACTCTGAACCATGGTCAGAGGTAATGTGGGACAGAACTCCATGCTTGGAGAAGACATGGAGTAGAAAGAGCTTTGCTAACTCTGGATATGTTACCTTGTTGTCCGTTGGAATAAAGATGCATTGCTTGGACAGACAATCAACAACAACCAGGATAGTGATGTGTCTGGAGGAAGCAGGAAGTTGCTCTATGAAGTCCATGGAGATTGAGTTCCAGGGCTTAGCAGGGATGGGGAGTTGTTTCAGAAGTCCATAGGGTTTGTGACAAGGGACCTTGGTGCAGGTGCAAGCTATACAAGAGGAGACATACTCTTTGACAAAGGTATGAATGCCAGGCCAGGTGTATTCCCATTGAATAAGCTCTAAAGTCTGGTTTTGCCCGAAATGTCTGGAGAGCAGGTGGTCATGCTTGTATCAGAGGACCTGGAGGCAGAGATCATCAGTGTCTGGGACATAAATATGATTGTCTAGATGCAAGAAGCCTTCTGGGTCAATGTTCCAGCAAGAGTTGGGAGGTTCTCAGATGAACAAATGAATGGAAGCAATGGGGTCAGAGGGGAGAGTGAAAAGGATATTGTTATGGAGGGATTTGAGATCAAACAGGGAGGCAGCACAGAGTACTGGAGATGTGAGGTAGGTAGCCCGGAGGGATGTGATTAGCTGCTCCTGAGTGGATATGGGTTGGAAATTATGCAGATTGATATGGGCATAGGCCCTATCCCCCTCTTTTGGATAGACATTCCATTGTCTGGTTAGGGTGTTGGATTTGGCACCTAAATGTCCAGGGCAGAAATGAACAACCATATTGAACTGGATAAGGAACTCCGACCACTGGACTTGACAGTGGGTCAGGAGTTTAGTAGTGGAGAAATATTCCAGGTTCTTGTGGTCAGTCATGACATCAATAGGCATACCGGAATCTTCAAGGTAATGCCACCAAGACTGGAAGGACTCATGAATGGCTAGCAATTCCTTGTTGTGGATGTCATAATTGAGTTCTGGAGCTGTAAGAGTGCAAGAATAGAAGGCTACAGGCTGGACTTCCTCATCTGGAGATTGGAGAGAAAGAATACCAGTGATCACATCATTGGAGGTGTCAGTCTCAATGATTAGCAGAGCATCAGGAACCCAATGAGTGAGGATTGGAGCAGAGATAACAGCCTCCTTTAGGCAACGGAAAGTGGAACAGCAGGAGTCATTGAAGTCCCAGGGAATTCCCTTATGGGTAAGATAGGTGAGCAGGATTACGAGACCAGAATAGTCATGGATGAAATGGCAGTAGAAGTTAGCAAAACTGAGGAAGGATTGAATATCTTGGACTTTCTGAGATTCCAGCCAATCAAGAATAGCCTTAACCTTTTCATCGGACATGGTGAGCCCAGATGGTGAAAGTCAATATCTGAGGTACTCCATGGAGTTAGTATTGAATTCACATTTTTCTGGTTTAGCATAAAGGCCATGTTTCTGGAGTCGTCATTAGGCCTTCACAGACATGCTCCTTATGAGATGCCTTGTTGGTGGAGAAGATTAGGATATCATCCAAATAGACAATCACAGAGACATCAAGGAGATCAGCAAAGATAGAGTTGACAAACCACTGAAAAGCCGCAGGTGTGTTGGTCAGTCTGAATGGCATAACAAGCCACTCATATGAACCATAGCATGTCTGGAAGGAGGTTTTCCATTTGTCACCATTGGTGATGTGGACCAGGTGGTACACATGGTGGAGGTCAAGTCTGGTATAGATTTTGATGCAACTCAGAGCATCAAGGAGGTCAGATATACAGGGAAGGGGGTAATGGTCTTTCTTTGTGATTCTGTTGAGTCCTTGGTAGTCTACACAGAGGCAGAGTGAACTGTTTTTCTTATGGATGAAAAGGATGGGGGCTGCATGAGCATATGATGATGGATGGATGAATCCCATGGCTAGATGTTCATCAAGGAAGGTCTGGAGAGACTCAACCTTGGAGGATGAAAGGGAGTAAGTGGTGCCTATGGGAGGTGAAGTGCCTTCCTCCAAGTTGATTTTAAGGTCAAAATTGCGATGCAGAGCAAGGGTTGATGCCTTGCTTTTGCTAAAAACATCTGTGAAATTGTGGTATTCTGGGAGAACATCAGAGAGGTCAACTGGATCAGGAGGGGAAGTGGCAGCGGAATGGAGTTTGCTTTCTGGAGGGCAAATGCACATGCTA
Organism: Brasilioporus rufonigricans; assembly: GCA_038089195.1. Classification (NCBI taxonomy): domain Eukaryota; kingdom Fungi; phylum Basidiomycota; class Agaricomycetes; order Boletales; family Boletaceae; genus Brasilioporus; species Brasilioporus rufonigricans. The sequence goes on along the minus strand of JBBPKJ010000866.1, from coordinate 8,702 downwards.
AATTGTACAGAGCCTTCAAGACAACAAGCAAGTGCAAAGGCTGGAGCACTAATGAGCACTATAGGGGGGGCCTTGTGATTGGAAAAACATGGTAGACCAGAGGGGATGGAGTCAGCTGGAAGCAGGGAGGCCAGGGGCTGTGGAGGTGAGCTTGGGGCTGGCATAGACTGCTCTGATGTCCAGAACAAGATACTGCTAGAAGCCCAGTCAATCAATGGATTGTAGCAGGTTAGCCAGTTGTGTCCCAAGACAAGGGGACAGGATCCATCCAGTGGAGTGACATAAAATGTTGTTGGAGTGGTGTCACTGGTTTTGAAACAGATGGAGAGGTTGATGGCTTGGGAAATGGTAGAATTGGAGGTACCATCAAAGAGTCAGAGTTGGAGCGGAGGAACGAAGTAAGTCAAAAGACCATGTTGGCTCACAAAGGTGGAATCTATGAAGCAATCAGAGGATCCAGAATCTAGGAGAGCTGGAAAAGGTGGGATTTCATGGGACAGGAGGGAAATGGAGGGCATAAGGGATCATGGATCTAAAGGAGTGGATGCATTTAGTTGAATCTCCTTTGGTGCATGAAAGAAGTCAATGCAGCCTCCAGTTCATGCGGAGTCATGGAGGCTGCTGCTTATTTTTTCGCCTTTGGAGTGGAGGCCTCTGGTTTAACTTCCGGAGTTATTATCATAGCTGTACATCCCTTGGTTGCATTCTTGGTGGCCTTCAGACAGTTATTGGCCATATGGTCATCTCCAGTGCAGATTATGCAAAGTTTGTTGTTGAGATGCTGCTTGTATTCCTCTGGAGTAACTTTGCCATCCTTGCTGAGCTTGGAAGACAAGTCCAACTTCAGTGTAGTGGATGTTTTGGTGGAATTGCTGGAGTTGGACAATTTGGAGTTATTGTTATTAGACTTACCCTTTGACTCCTTGGAGCTGGAGGTACTAGCAGAGTTGCCAGACAGAGCAGAGGTTTTGTCAGAAGTCTTGGAGGTGTTGTTGTTAAAGGATTTTACCTGACAACTAACCTCTGATTCATGCTCCCAGTAACATGTGTTGATAGCTTGTGTGAGTTGGTGGAGTTCAGCAAGGGTAGGAGATTTTCCAATGTGCAAGATCTTGTCCTTGATATGGTCTGGAAGTCCATTATAGAAATGATGCCAGAGGGCACCTTCTCTGTAACTCTGGACTTGGGATGCAATCCTATTAAACTCAACGATGTACTTATTGATTTTTTGACCATCCTTCATAATCAGGTTGTCAAGTTGATGCTCTGCATCTCTGACAGGGTTGTGTAGTCCAAAATTGGTCTGGAGCTCCAGGACAACCTCTTTGTAGTTGTCCATCCAGATCAGGCAAAGTGCCAGATTTTCCATCTGGAGGAGGTCTGGTTCAAACCATTCCAATGCCATATCCTTAAGGTAAGACTGGGCAAAGGTAACTTTAGCACAGTTGGTAGCAAAAGCTTTGGAGTGGTCCTGGAAGTTGAATTTGCATTGGACTAGGAAAACCCAGAGTTTGTGGGGGTCAGTTCTATCAAACTGGTCTAGTTCCTGGACTTTGGTCCATTGCATGTGCTCAGGTTTGCGATGAGCAGAGTGAGCTAAGCTTCGAATGGTGCTAGCTAAGTTGCCAAATGTGCTGTGTGGAACTTGCTCTTTGTCTGAGGAGGGGTTAAATTCATCATCAGGAATGTCACTGTTGGATGGGTCATCTCTGGGGTCACTTGGGGGGTTGTCTGGAGAGTTGGAGTGAAATGTGTGATCTATGGGAGTATGAAGTGATGGTGAGCTTGGAAGAGGAACCTTGGTGCCATCAGAAACTTCCTTGATGCAGGCTCCTGGGGTCAGGGATTGTGGTGGGGCAGGGGCCTGAAAGGCTGAGCCTGGAGTACATCTAGTGGAGAAAGTCCAAAATTGGTTGACAATGTCCAAGGCCTCTGCAGCTACTGCTAAAAGTATGAAGGGTATCTTGCATATCAGTGAATGCACGAGAACAAGAGTGAGTGACTCTAGTTGCCATGATAACTCTACGCAAGTGGAGTCTGAATATACTGTTAAACCTGGGTGATGTGCTCTGAGTGTAACTCCAGAACCCTGGAGTTGTTGTATTTGGTTGGTCCAGGACTTGGCTTCACCTTATGTGGTGCACCTTGCATAGGTCCAGTGTCCCAATTTCAGAGGGTTGGAGGATTGGAGGTCAGATGAGAGTTACTAAGAACTCAAGTCAGAGAGAGGATGAACAAGATGAGGAGAGTTGAGTTCAGTTGGGCAGAGCAGAGCAGAAACAGATGGAGGTAGAGAACATCAAGTTCTGTTGATATTCAGACTGAGGAATATAGAATAGAAGTATGGAGATTATATAGTAAGTCAGAGGTGGATTACTAAGATGGAAATGAGATTGGGTAGACATATAATGTGCAAAGGTATGGAGATGAGACAGGAGTGACAAAGTGTCAAGATAAAACAAGAATGAAGAGATGTCAAGATGACATAGGAACAGAGATGTCTGAGTGACATAGGAACTGAGATGTCAAGATGAAACATATTCCAGATGTAAGTATGGAAGAGTGGAATTAGTCTGGAGGAAAGAAGACAAGACTTAGCAAGTAAGAATAGTCTGGAGGTGAATAAGATAGTCTGGAGTTGTGTCCAGAGGACTGGAGTTAGACTCAGTGAATCTGGTATATGACAACTACACTTGGTCCTACCTGGGTCAAGTGTAACAAAAGACAAGAGTCTTCTCTTGGCAAGTACCCATTGTTGGTACTGCATACTAACTACTTCTTGAAGTCCAAGATGTGGTGCCTCTTTGTGAGTGCCCCCTTGGCAATCCTCTAGTACAACATCTCACCAACCTGCCCTAAACCCCAACATCTGGGGCAGATGAGCTAGAACCCCACCTCCTGCTGAGTCAAGCTTGGAACCACCCACTGATCCAGCATCTGATTCTGACTCTGATGAAGAACTCCCATCCACTAGTCAACAAGATACCACTCAGGCTCTAAGTCAACAACTCTCTGGGTTAACTATTTCGGCACAAACTTCATCCCCAAACCCACCAACAGCTCTTCCGCCACCCTTTGGTACCAGAGCATATACAGCACCACCTTTTACCCACAACAGATCACCCCCATGATGTCTTCCTCAAAAACCACTGAGCTTCACCTGGCTACACTGTCATCCTATGATGGTTCTCCAGAAAAGGCCCAAAGCTGGCTCACCTCTATCTCCTTATACCTTCTCATCAATGAAGATGTCTACAACACTGATAACAAAAAGGTGGGCTTTGCCCTCTCCTTCATGAAGGAGAAAGCAGCAGCCACATGGGCAGAAAACTTCCAAAGAAAAGCCCTCTCTGGGACTAACCCATCCCTTGGAACATTCAAGGACTTCAAAGACCTCTTTGAGAAAACGTTCAAAACACATGATGTAGTTGGAAAGTTGCTCAGCTGGCTGTGAACCCAGAGGATCTTTGTTTCCAGGGATAAAGATGGATTCACCACATACTCTTCCACACTTGAGCAATATGCTGTGGACTTTCAAAACCACACCATATTATCCAACACAACTGAAGACCACATTCTTATAGATTTCTTCAGTGCTGAGATATCCACTCAACTCACTAACTGAATCATGGCAATGGAAAAAGTATCAACTGATGTCACCTCTTGGTATGAAAAAGCAGCAGCATTCTACTCCTAACTCAAGTGATCCAAAGCCATTCAAATGGCCAACTGATGTTCCAAACAAAGCTTCTACAGACCTCCCCTACTCCAGACTCTGAAGACAAGAGACCCTAATGCCATGGACATTGATGTTGTCATGGAGAAACTCAAGAAACTCACAGATGAGGAAAGGGAGTACTGCCACACCAACAGACTTTGTTTCAGATGCCAAAAAAGAGGTTATACGAGTAACCAATGCAAAAACCGATTCAACAACAAATTGCCTCAGAAAGTCCAGATAACAGAACAAACGACTTCATTCATCCAAGAAACAAAAGACATCCCAGACTTACTAACCTTTGATGACAAAGATGAACCAACTGTCACAGTTATCAACTGGGATTTTTAGAAAGGGGATCTGACTCTATGCAGACCTCCCCAAAATATGTATGCTCTGTAAAAACCTATTCCCTGAAATCAATGATCTTCCCTCTTCAAGTCATTGAACCATCACATACCCTCAAAAACATAGAAACCTGAGTCCTCCTCAACACTGGAGCTGATATCAACTGTATAGACTGGCAATTTTTCAGAAAACACAAATTCCCACTTATTCAACTGGACCAACAAATCCCCATATGAAATGTAGATGGAACCTCCAACAAAACTGGAGGAATATTCTTTTCTTGCAGGTTATTCACCAACATCAATGGAATCACCCAGGAATCACTCTTCCATGTCATGCATTGCAGATCTCAAAATCTCATCCTAGGAATGCCTTGGTTCAGAAAAACCAACCCCATCATCAACTAGCAAACACAGACCTTAACAATTGAAGAATTGAAGGACAAATCCAAGACTCTCTTCCAGGAACACAGCACTGAAACCATCAAACACCAAAAAAGATTTCTCAACCTAAACTCCATATGGAACCGACCACCACAACATACTATGGTTAACACTATTACTAACAAATGGTTATTCCAATACCTCCAATACAAACAACCATCTGAGTTTTGCTCACAAGCAAAAAACCAAGCTAACTGTTATAGGGTTGCCTGTTGTGGAGCAAGATACCTCTCCCCTCTAGCTCATCAAGACTTTGTAAACTGAGTCAATATAGCAACCAAGTTGAATATCAATGCCCACATAAACACACCCAAAATGACTCTACCTCTGGAATATATGAAATTCACCAAAGTATTTGCCAAAGAAGCAACTGACCAACTTCCCCCATCTAGGCCATATGATCATGAAATTAACCTCGATGAAACCTTCACTCCCAAGGTAGCCAAAGTATACCCTTTATCCATGGAAGAGCAAAAAGCCACAGAAGACTTCCTCAAAGAAAACCTTGATGCTGGAAAGATCCAACCCTCTAAATCATCCTAAGCTTCTCTGTTCTTCTTCATTAAAAAGAAGGATGGCAAACTCTGCCTGTGTCAAGACCATCAATACATCAATGAACATACTGTCCAAGACACCTATCCACTACCCCTAGTCTCTGACCTTATGGATAAAATCAAAGATGCAAAGGTCTTCATCAAGTTTAATGTACAATGGGAATACAATAATGTCTGGATCAAAGATGGTCATCAATGAAAGGCAGCCTTCATTACCCATAAAGGCCTCTTCAGGCCAATGGTAATGTTCTTTGGGCTTGCTAACTTTCCACCCATGTTCCAATGCTTCATGAATGACTCCTTCTGAGATCTCATTGCAGAAGGATGACTCATCACATACATGGATGACTTGTTAATCTTCCTAGATGAATCCACCCATACCAAACAAACCAAATGAGTCCTCCAAAGAATGGAAGAACTTGACCTTCACCTGAAACTAGAAAAATGCACCTTCACCACTGACCAAGTCGAATACCTAGGAATGATCCTCAAACCTGGCCAACTAACCATGGATCCAGTGAAACTAGATGGAATCATGTCCTGGCTGACCTCCACCAAAGTAAAGGAAGTCAGGTCTTTCATTGGCTTCACCAATCTCTATCAAAAATTCATACACAATTATTCCACCATTGCACAACCCCTCATCAACCTCACCAAACAATCTACCCCTTGGCATTGGTCCCCAGACAACCAACTTGCCTTGGACAAGTTAAAAGAACTATTCCTTTCAAAACCAATACTCCTACTCCCCAACCTCTCCAAACCCTTTGCCATCACCACTAACACATCTGCCTTTGCCACAGGTGCTGTACTTATGCAGACTGATGGTAATGGTGACTGGCACCCTTGTTCATACCTCTCCCAGTCATTCTCCCCAGCAGAATGAAACTATGACATCTTTGATAGGGAACTCCTCACCATCATACAAGCCCTCAAAGCCTGGTGACACTATCTCCACAGAGCAGTCACTTCAATACAGATCTTCACAGACCACAAAAACCGCACATACTTCAAAACTCCACAGTGACTCAATTGCTGTCAAGCCAGATGGCTGCTAGATCTATCTGACTTTGACATTTGACTGACCCATGTACCCAGGAAATTTCTCACAGGACCCAACACCCTATCTAGACGATCCAATCTCCAGTTCAACAAAACTGACAACCAAGGTACCACTTTACTTCTGGCCAACATCTGTGTCTCCATTGTCAACATTGCCCTTCATACCCACATTTCAAAATATTCAGCTAACGACCCTCTGGTCCTTGAAAAACTCCATCTCCAGCAGGAAGACATACCCACCACACTTTGCTCTCACATGGTGGACTTTCAACTCACTGATGGCATTCTCACTTACAAAGGATGCATTTATGTACCCCTTGATGACAACCTTTGTCATTCTATTCTCCAAAGATATCATGATCATGAACTTGCAGGGCATCCTGGAATTCTCAAAACATGCCAACTTGTTGCCACAGAATTTTGGTGGCCCAGTCTAGCCACCTATGTTTACAACTATGTCTCTGGCTGTGCCACCTGCCAACAAAACAAGGTCAATATCCACCCCTCCACCCCACCCCTCTGCCCAATTCCCTCCTTGGCTTTCTGTCCCTTACAGCAACTCTCCTGCAACCTCATCACTGACCTCCTGGTTTCTGACAGATTTGATTCCCTTCTGGCTGTGGTAGACCATGGCCTTATGAAGGGGGTAATTTTGTGCCCAACCAAGAAAACTGTCATCACTGAAGGGATTGCTTACCTCTTTTTTCACAGAGTCTACTCCAGATTCAGGCTATATGACAAAATCATATCTGATCGAGGCCCACAATTTGCCTCACAATTTGCTAAAGAACTAGGTAAAATCCTTGGATATAACTTATCTCTCTCAACTGCCTATTACCCCCAATCTGACAGTGAAACCAAATGCATCAACCAGGAAATTGAAATCTACCTGTGGATCTTTGCAGGCAATCAACCTACTTCCTGGTCACAAAAACTCTCCCATGCCAAATTCATACACAACCACCACCCTCACTCCATTACCAACTGATCACCCTTCTATCTCATGATGGGATATGAATCTCAAATACTTCCCTCTGTTCTTTCCCCATCCAAACTCCCTTCTGTAGACGCCTGCCTCAAGAAGCTCACAGCTGCCTGATCTGAAGCCATCACTGCACATGAACTCACCAGACAAACAATGAAAGCCCACACCTCCAAAAGGTATATCCCATTCACCAAAGGACAAAAGGTATTGCTTGAAGCCCGAAACCTCAAACAGGCCATCACCAACCTGAAATTTGTGCCTAAATGAGAAGGACCCTTCAAAATCACCAAAGTCCTCTCCTCCATCACTTTTCAGCTCTGCCTCCCAAGACATTGGAAGATTCACCCAGTCTTCCACACTTCTCTTCTATCACAATATCATAAAAATGCCATCCACAGCCCCAATTTCTGAAAACCACCACCTGACCTTATCTTAGGTGAAGAAGCATTCGAAGTTGAGCAGATATTAAAACACTGTGAACTTCCAGAATCCTGCTCCTTCCTGATCTGATGGAAAGGGTATCCACTGGAAGATGACTCATGGAAACCAGAATGGAACCTAAAACATTCAAGTGCTGCCCTAAATGACTATAAAAGACAACACCTTTCCATCTTTCCCCCTTAGACTTGAACCACCACCACTCACAAACAAAATGTCTAACATGTCCAACCTCTATGAATCATCCTTCATCTCCACCATCTCCTCTGTTACTAACTCTACTGAACTGACTTATGTCACTAACACTCCCTCCTCTTCTATCTGACCTCCCATTGAGTCTGTCAACATGCCCATCCACAGTCTTAACAGCCATGACAGCAACCTCACCAAAGAATACAGCATGCTTGTTCAAGATTTTATTACAGATCCACATTTGACTGTTCCAATTTCTGCTTCTTTAGATCCTTCCTCTCCTATTTTTGCCCTCTATGGGGCTCTTTTACAGGTAGAATGACTTCACATCTTTATTCCTCAAGAAAACTCCTGTGCTCCCATTGCCCTTATCTGCAATGTTCTTCTCAATGTCCACAACTGTTACGCTAGACCCAGGTAGGGGCTAGGGTAGTCCTGTAAGACAAAGACTGGGGCTGGGAAGGTCAGGTGACCTGGCAAGGATTCTGCTTAGGTAAGCAGTGGGATGGTTCAATGAACCAACAGAGGTTCCCTTCTTAGAGGGACGAAGAGCTACCAAGGTAGTGACAAGGACTAGGACTTGGATTTGTGGAGTGGTTACCACCAAGGAAGGGACTGGATACCCTTAGCTACTCACTTAAGAGTGGAGTAGGAGACTTAGGAGACACGAGTGGATTGCGATGAAAGCACAGGAAGAACAAGATGAGGTCACAGGGGTTTATATAGTAAATAAGGCTGCTCTAGGGCAGGCGCAGGAAAGGAGTAAGTAAGAGAGCGAAAGTAGAGAACAATGGAGTCCAAAAGAAGAGAACAATGGGAGGCTAAAGATAAGTGTGATGGCATTGGGTTGTGAGTAAGTGGGTATGAGTAAGGGCCGATGGCATTGCATGATGACTAAAAGGAAATGAGTAATCGGCTGAGAGAAGTCAGAAAGAAGATCGGCCGATTATGACACATCAGAG
>JBBPKJ010000865.1:0-15717 GCA_038089195.1 Brasilioporus rufonigricans | reverse complement strand
AGTTCAAAGGGTGTCAATGATGTTGAACCTGGTAAGGTTCCTAGGAGCGCTCACTCAGAGTAGAGCAGAGTCTTCAAGAGAAAGGAATATGGGATTTCTGAAGGAGACTAGACTAAAGTACATGGTCGAGAAAGTGTGGTTTATATAAGTATAAGACTGATGCATGGACCAAGTTAAGGGTTGGCGTAGAATGAAATGGAATGCGATGGAAATCGGACAATTAGTAAAGGGAAATGACTAACAAGAATCCATGACTCGAACATGGGAAAGTAAGGGTTAGTCAACCAGGATCAAAGACAATGAAGCGGAGATAGGAAAGGTAAGTCGGAGATTAAAGAAAAAGAGTAAGTTGAAACATAACCCCCTTTGTATGATTGACCTCTGAGTCAATCTATTTTACAAATTGAAGTCCGGTCCAACAGGGGAACCAGTCATGTTGGCATAGGCAGTGTCGTCATAGGGGTCATCTCCAGGAGACAGTGATCTGGGAGGAGAGAGAGGAGGTGGTCGGTGACAAGGGATGTAACCTCCAGTAGAGATGCGAGCAGTATTGCATCAATAAGGGTGATGGCAAGGAGGGGATGAAGATGAGTCTGAAGAGGCATTGTGTGGAGTTCGTCGAGTGGGACAGAGGGATTGTTTATGTCCAGGAGCCCATTGAAGACAGATAGGGCATTGGTATGAGGAACATTTGACTCGAGTATGCCCTAGGAACCTACAATGGAAGCAGATGAACTGGTAGAGAGGGTGAGAAGGAGGAAGGGGAGCATGTCTTCTAGCTTCATGAAAGGCATATTCAGCGCGAGTGACTGCCTGAATTTGTTTGGAATTTAGAGGGGAGGAGGATGCAGAAGGAGTGGAGGATTGCTCTGGAATTGAGAGATGGATTGGCATGTTATTTTGGTGATTTAGTTCTCGGAGGTAGCGGTCTACATCAGCCATAAATTCTCCTAGTTCAAGTTGATAGGTGAGGATCCCTAGAGCTCCAGTTAGCTCGCTACAAATGTTGGTGATGACAGTGGATAGAAAGGCGATAGTAGGATTAGTGGACTGGATGTTTCCAATGTTCAGTCATTGGGCTTGGAGGAGGGCGTGGTGTAACGTGAGTAGAGGAGATCCCATGTCTAAATGGGTGGTGATGGGTACAGCGAGGTGTGAGTCATTCATGATCATTTGGATGCGAGCAAGGTAGGGTCTGTCAGGGAAGCCATCACAGACTTGATGAGCAAGGGGAGGTATGTCAACAGAGAGAATGGGGTGTCTAGATGGTGAAGTTTTGTCAGAGAGAATGGTTTCGGTGAGATAGACATTCCAGCCAGCGGTGGCGGTGGTGGAAGATAGGGTAATAGAAGATTCAGTGGGGGAAAGGTGAGAGGGGGAAGTACGGTTGGAGGCCATATCATTCAGGAAAAGTTAATGGAGGAATCATGAAAAAGTATGTATAAAGAGAAGAGCGAAACCAGCAGTAAAACAAGATAAAAAGAAAGAGAGGAAAATGGAAATGGTGAGAAGGATTCTGGTTTGTTTCTTTTGCATTCAAGGGGGCACTTACAAAGAGGCACCATGTCCTGAAGGTTTTTGAGAGGGGAAGATTTTGGGGAGTTGTTTCTTATAATCTTGGAGGACAGACTTTGAATGTTTCAGGTTAGATTCTGGTTCCCAGAAGTCATCGGCAATGGAGTATCCTTTCCATCAGATCAAGAAGTGGAAGCCTGTCAGGGTCTTCCAGTGTTTCAGGATACATTCTATTTCAAATTCTTCATTTCCATCTATAAGTTCCGATGGTGGTTGAGGGAAATTCTTTCCATGGATCAGATTTTCCTTGTATGGGGTTAGCAGGGAAGCATGAAATATGGGGTAAATTCTTCCCCAGGAAGTTGGTAATCGGAGTTGATAGGAGATAGGGGATAGTACTTTTGTGATAAGGAAAGGACCTTCTCATTTCAAGGCAAACTTTGGGTTGGCAATGTTTCTTTTTAGGTTTCTCACTTTGAGCCATACCTTCTGTCCTCTGGTGAAAGGAATGAACTTTTTCTTGTTTCTGGCTACCATGGTCTGCCTGGAGAGTTCGTGGGCAGCAAGGGCTTCATTTCTGGATGTGAGGAGTTCTTTGATACGGATGTCAGCAGCAGGTACATTAGTAGTTGAGAAGATAGAGGGAAGGGCCTGGGGTTCATATCCCATCATGAGGAAAAATGGAGATTTGCTGGTGACAGAATGAGGGTGGTGATTGTGAGTGAATTCTGCCATAGAGATCTGTTCAGACCAGTTTGTTGGGTTAGATCCACAGAATATCCGAAGATATGTTTTGACTTCTTGGTTCACATGTTCAGTTTCTCTGTCAGTTTGAGGGTGGTAGGTGGTGGAGAGAGCGAGGTTGTAATTGAGGAGGTTTCCTAGGGCCTTGGCAAAGGCAGAGGCAAATTGGGGACCTCAGTCTGAGATGATTTTGTCATAGAGGCAGAACCTGGAGAAGACTTTGTGATAAAAAAGAAGGGCAATTCCTTCAGCAGTGGCGGTTTTCTTGGTAGGGCAAAGAATTACCCCCTTTGTAAGGCTGTGGTCCACCATGACCAAGAGAGAATCGAAGTCAGAGGAAACAGGAAGGTCGGTGATAAGGTCACAGGATAGTTGTTTGAATGGGAGAGCGATGGAAGAGGGAATGGGGTAAGCGGAGGGCAGGTCGGGTGGGTGTTAACTGGCAAATAGCACAGCCCTCGACATATTTTGTAACATAGGATGCAAGTCCAGGCCACCAGATTTCAGTGGCTACTAGGGCATGAGTTTTCAGAATACTAGGGTGTCCAGCTGTTTTGTGGTCATGGCATTGCTGGAGGATGGTGTGGCGGAGTTCATTGTTAGGAGGGACATAGACTCGCCCTTTATAGGTAAGGATGTCATCAAGGAGTTGCCAGTCTGACAAGCATGATTTCAGTGGAGCAGGTAGTTTGTCGATATCCTGAAGTTTCTTGAGGAGTAAGGGATTGCTTTTGGAATGTTTGGAGATTAAGGTTTTTAAGGTAGAGTCGATGAGTTGAACAAATAAGGAAGGTGGAAGGAGGGTAGTTTCGGTTTTGTCATCGGAAGAGAGGAGATCAGGTTGTTGAGAAAGAGTGTCAGGTCCTGAGAGAAGTTTTCCAGGGACATGGATCAGCTTCAGGTTGAAGTCAGACAGGTCAAGTAGCCATCAGGCTTGTCATCTGTTTAGGTGTTGGGGTTTGTGGAAATAGATGAGGTTTTTGTGGTCGGTGAAGACTTGTGTTGGAATTGAAGAGCCTAGGAGGTATTGGTGCCATTCTTTCAGGGCTTGGAGAATGGCTAGGAGTTCTCTGTTGTAGATGTCATAGTTTTGTTCAGCTGGGGAAAATGATTGAGAAAGGTAAGAGCAGAGGTGCCATTCTCCATTGCAGTTGGTTTGAAGGAGAATAGCTCCAGAAGCAAACATGGATGTGTCAGTTGCAATGGCAAAAGGTTTGGAGGTGTCAGGGAGTTGGAGTATGGGTTTCTTCAGAAATTGTTCTTTTAGGACGAGGAAGGCTGAGTTGCATGCTGGGGACCAGTCCCAGGCTTGGTTTTTCTTGGTTAGGTCAATGAGTGGTCAGGCGATGTTGGAGTAGTCAGGAATGAATCGTCTGTAAAAGTTTGCAAACCCAAGGAAGGATCGTACTTCTTTTACAGTAGACAGAGTTGGCCATTTAGAAATTCTGTCTAATTTGATCGGGTCCATGGTGATATATCCAGGTTTGACCACAAGTCTGAGATATTCAACTTCTTTTGTGGCAAAGGAGCATTTTTCTAATTTGAGATGGAGGTCAAGCTCCTTCATTCATTGAAGAACTCATTTGGTTCGTTTGGTATGGGTAGCTTCATCGGGGGAGAAGATAAGGAGGTCGTCCATGTAAATGACAAGCCATCCTTCAGCTATCATGTCTCGAAAGGAGTCGTTCATGAATCATTGGAAAATAGCTGGGGAGTTCAACAGTCCAAAGAACATGACGAGGGGTTTGAAGAGTCCCTTATGGGTAAGGAAGGTGGCTTTCCATTGGTCTCCATCTTTGATTCTTACATTGTTGTATCCCCATCATACATTGAACTTGGTGAAGATTTTAGTGTCCTTGAGTTTGTTGATGAGGTCGGAGATTAAGGGAAGAGGGTAGGTGTCTTGGATGGTATGTTCATTGAGGTATCTATAATCTTGACAAGGACATAGTCGTCCATCCTTTTTCTTGACAAAGAAGAATGGGGACGCTTGGGGTGATTGTGATGGTCAGATCTTATGGGCTGCTAGATTTTCTTCAATGAAATCTTCAGTAGCTTTTCGCTTGTTGGTAGTTAATGGGTATAGTTTACTGATTTTAGATACGAATGATTCATCTAGCTGGATAGCATGGTCGTAGGGTCTGGAAGGGGGAATGTGGTCAGTGGCTTCCTTCAAGAAGACTTCAGAGAATGCAGTGTATTCGGGTGGAAGGGTTGTTTTCAGTTTATCTTTTTCTGCCACCATGGCTAACTCAGTGGCTGTGGTTAATTTCTGGACAAATGGGGATCCCAAGGGTGCAAATTGGCTTCCAAACTTCTGGATGCAATCTAGCGTTCGTTTTTGTCGGGCTCATTGGAGGAATTCTTCTGGAGATTCGTATTATGTGGTAATGTCTCTTTCATTAAGATAGTCAAAGAGGCGAGCATCAGTTACTTGATTGACCATGACATGGTGAGGGGGTTTCACAGGGAAGGGTCGCTTGGCTTCATAGGTAGTGATGGCCGATACTTGGGTTTGGTAGAGTTCAGCTAATTTGTCAATGGACTCGGGGATGGACAACGTTCCTTGGGTCCAGTTGATGATGGGATTTGCTTCTTTGAGCCAGGGTAACCCTAGAATGGCATTTTGTCTTCCACAGTTCATGACATAGAATTTGGTGGTTTGGGCAATACTGTTGATGGTGAAAAAGAGGTCTGCAGTGAACAAACCTTTTCCATTGGAGTTTGTGGAGGTATCAACATTTTGGATAGTAAGAGGTTTTGAGAGTCAGTGGGTTGGGATTTTGTTTTTTTGAACAAACTGCTAGTCGATGCAGTTGATATCAGCTCCAGAGTCTACAAGGGCAGTGGTTTTGACAGTTTTCAGGGTACCTGGAACAATGATTTCAATGGAAAGGTTCATGGAGTTTTTATTCATCATTACTGTTACATTAGTACCTGAAGGGAATGATCGCATCAATCGAGGTTCCCATTTCAAAAATCCTTCATTACGTATTCCACTTTCTGGACTACAGTTTCTTCTTTGTCGTTCTTGATAACTAGTAGTTCAGGGAGTTCTTCAATTTTAGCAGTGGTAGGCATTTTTTTTCGGGTTGGAGAAGTGAGTTTGACTCAGCATTCTCTAGCCATATGTCCTTTTCTTCAGCATCTGAAACAGATTCCTTCTTTCTGGCACTTGGCACGTTCAGCAGGAGTGAGTTTCTTTGGAAACATGATGTTATCTACATCCATGGCGAATGGGTTGCATTCAGGGATGTTGGCGGAGGTGTTTCTGGGGATGAATGGGTGGCTGGGTTGTCTGTTTCATTGAGTGACTTCTTTGGCTCATTCGCTTTTGTCAAAGAAGAGGGCTGCTTTGTCATACCATTCAGTGATTTTAGTGGGGGCAGTATCCATCAAAAAGATTCGGGTCATAAGCCCAGTGGGTAGTCCTGCAGAGAAGTATTTGATGAGGACGTTATCTTGTTGACCCAGTTTGGCCAGGGCAGCATGGTTCTGGAATGAGGTGATGTATTCAGCAAGGGAAGGTTTAAAGACTCGAGAGTCTTTCTGGTAGGTCATTCTGGTGGTTGCTAACCAGGTGATGGCATTGGATTCCATGTTGTAGTGTTTGAAGGCTTTTTTAAAGGCAGTGATGAAGTCATCATATTTTCCCATGGTAATGGTGGTGCCAGAGATGGCAGCAGATCTAAAGGTGTTGGCCCAGGGAAGAGCTGCTCCTTTGGTCATAAAGAAGAGGGCAAAGGCGATTCTTTTGTTGTTGTTGTCGTAAATTGCTTTATTGATGGTGAGATAGAAGGTTATGGAGTTAAGCCATTGTTCGGCTTAAGGCTTCTGGGGAGTTGAGATGGAGTTCGGTGGCTTTGGTGGTGGAGGTCATTGTCAAGGCAATTGGTGGTACAATGGGTAATTGAAACATGGGGTTGCAAGTTACTGGGGTTGGAGAAGGTGGTGTGGGAGATCTAGGAATGGATGCTGATGTGGCTAGCTGGTGGGCTAGATCTAGGTCAAGTTGTTGTTTGGAGGGGGATGGGAGTGGTATGTCCTGGTCAGAGGTCAAGGGAGAGCTTTCTTGTTGCTCTTCAGAGTCAGAGGTTTCTGGTAACAGGATGGAGTCACAATGGATGCTCCAGAGCTGATAGTTCAGTGATGGGGTGCAAGGTGGAATGGTGACTGACTGAGATCAGTTGTTGCTAGATAGACAGTCTAGTCTTTTGTTATGGCTAACCTGGGCAGGGATAGACGTATCCTTCATTTAAGATTTCAGAAGGTCAGGAGTTCTCCCTTTGGTCTAGTTCAAAGGGTGTCAATGATGTTGAACCTGGTAAGGTTCCTAGGAGCGCTCACTCAGAGTAGAGCAGAGTCTTCAAGAGAAAGGAATATGGGATTTCTGAAGGAGACTAGACTAAAGTACATGGTCAAGAAAGCACGGTTTATATAAGTATAAGACTGATGCATGGACCAAGTTAAGGGTCGGCATAGAATGAAATGGAATGCGATGGAAATCGGACAATTAGTAAAGGGAAATGACTAACAAGAATCCATGACTCGAACATGGGAAAGTAAGGGTTAGTCAACTGGGATCAAAGACAATGAAGCGGAGATAGGAAAGGTAAGTCAGAGATTAAAGAAAAAGAGTAAGTCATAACAGCACCCAAATGTCCAGGGTGGAAATGGACTAGCATATTGAACTGGGAAAGGAACTCTGACCACTCGGCTTGTTGGTGGGTTAGGAGTTTAGTAGTGGAGAAGTATTCCAAGTTCTTGTGGTCAGTCATGATGTCAATAGGCATACCAGAACCTTCAAGGTAATGCTGTCAAGACCAGAAGGACTCATGTATGGCTAGCAATTCCTTGTCATGGGTGTCATAATTGAGTTCCAGAGCAGTAAGAGTGTGGAAATAGAAGGCTACAGGCTGGATCTCCTCATCCAAGGACCAGAGAAAAATGATACCAGCAATCATATAATCAGAGGTGTTAGTCTCAACAATTAGTGGAGCATCAGGAACCCAATGGATGAGAATCAGAGTGAAGGTGAATGCCTCTTTCAGGTGATGGAAGGCAGAGTGACAGGAGTCAGTGATGTCCCAGGGAATACCCTTGTTGGTAAGATAGATGGGCAGGATGACAAGACTGGAATAGTCATGAATAAAACAACAATAGAAGTTGGTGAAACCAAGGAAGGATTGAATATCCCAGACTTTCTAGGCCTCTGGCCAATCAAGGATAGCCTTAACCTTGTTGATGGACATGGTGAGCCCAGAGGGCAAAAGTCAATATCTAAGGTACTCCATGGTCAGTATGGAATTCACATTTCTTAGGCTTAGCATAAAGGCTATGTTGTCAGAGTTGTCGAAGGACTTTGCAGACATGCTCCTTATGAGATGCCTTACTGGTGGAGAAAATTAGGATATCATCCAAATGTTACAGCTAGCCCAGGTAGGGATAGATGTAGCCTCCAGTATAATTTCAGAGGATCTAGGGTTTGTCCTTTGGTCGAGTACAAAGGATGTCATTGTTGGTAAACCTTTTGAGGTTTCAGGAGTGCTCACTCAAAGTAGAGTGGAGTCTTCTAGAGAAAGGAATATCAGATTTCTGGAGAAGACTAGACTAGAGTTCATGATTGAGAAAGCAAGGTTTATATAAGTACAAGAACAGTGCATGGACCAAGTTAAGGATAGATATAGAATGCAATGCAATGCAATGGAAATCAGACAATTAGTAAGGAGGTCTGACTAATGAGAATCCATGACTTGAACATGGGAAAATAAGAGTTTAGTCAGCTATATCAAAGACAAGGAAGTGGAGATAAGAAAGTAGATTGGAGATTGAAAAGAAAAGAATAAGTCATAACACCAAATAGACAATCACAGAGACATTGAGGAGATTGGTGAAGATAGAGTTGACAAACTGCTAAAAAGCTGCAGGTGCATTGGTCAGCCCAAATGGCATGACAAGCCATTCATATGAACTATAGCAGATCTGGAAGGAGGTTTTCCATTCATTGCCATTGGCGATATGGACCAAGTGGTACACATGGCAGAGGTGAAGTCTGGTGTAGATTTTTGTGTGGCTCAGAGCATCAAGGAGATTGGAGATATGGGAAAGGGGGTAGCAGTCTTTCTTTGTGATCCTGTTGAGTTCTCAGAAGTCCACGCACAAGCAGAGTGAACCATCTTTCTTATGGATGAAAAGGACAGGAGCTGCATGAGTGGAGGAAGATGGACGGATAAACTCCATGGTGAGCTATTTGTCAAGGAAGGTCTGGAGAGACTCAACCTCAGAGGATAAAAGGGAGTAAGTAGTGCCAATGGGAGGTGAGGTGTCTTCTTCCAGGTTGATTTTGAGGTCAAAATCCCAGTGTAGGGCAAGGGTGGATGCTTTGCTTTTGCTAAAGACATCCATGAAATCATGATATTCTGGAGGTACACCAGAGAGATTGACTGGATCAGGCAGGGATGTGGCAATAGAATAGAGTTCACTTTCTGGAGGGTGAATGCACATGCTAAATTGCACAGAGCCTTCAAGACAGGAAGCAAGTGCAAAGGCCAGAGCACTAGTGAGTGCTATAGGGGGGGCCTTGTGGTTGAAGAAACATGGTAGACCAGGGGAGATGGGGTCACCCAGAGGCAGAGGGGCTGGAGGCTGTGGAGGCAAGCTTGGAGCTGGCATGGACTGCTCTAATGTCCAGAATGAGATACTGCTAGAAGCCCAGTCAATCAATGGATTGTAGCAGGTAAGCCAGTTGTGTCCCAGGACAAGGAGACAGGATCCATCCAGTGGAGTGACATACAGTGGCTCAAAGAACTGTCCCAATGTTTGCATGTTTTGCATTAAATGTAATGGTGTTCCATAACATCTGATTATTATCCTATACTAGGAGTGTATGAAATGTAGTACTTGCTCTTTGGTTTCTACCAATCCAAGATTCAAATTATTTGGTTATGTTTTGGTGAAATAGTAGCCATAGCAAAATGATAACTTATTGGGACAGTTTTTTGACTTTGAATGTTCATTACATATATTGGACCCTGGTGTGCTGTAATATGATTACATACCTTATGTAAGTAATATATTATGATACCCTTATGTCATTAATTAGCTTCCAGTATATATAAACCCTACCATTACAAATAAATTTCCTTATTCTCATCATGAAACACCTTTCTGCTGCTCAAAGAGATAACATCATCTCTCTTGCTTCTCTCAATTTTTCCTGTAGGAAAATTGCATCCCAAACTGGTCTAGGAAAGTCTACTGTGGCTAGGGTCCTTCAGGAAATCCAACCAGAGAAAGAAAACCATCATGGTGATCATCCTTCAAAACTCTCTTCCACCAATAAACATGCTATTGTTCAGCAGATTCTTACTGGAAAGGCCAATAATGCAGTTCAGGCCACTCATTTCATCAATTCCATTGTCAGCACTCCTATCTGCCCACAAATAGTCAGAAATGTCCTTAGGGAAGCCTCTCTAAAGGCTGTGGTAAAGAAGAAAAGACCTCTTCTCTCTACTACTCATAGAAAAAGAAGAAGGGCCTTTGCTTTGAAGTACCAGCATTGGATTGTGGAGGACTGGAAGAGGGTGATTTGGTTAGATGAGACTAAAATCAACAGGATTGGGTCAGATGGACAACAATATGTGTGGAAAAAGAAAAAAAAAAGGAAGACTTCCAAAGAGATCAAAGGTATAGTCAAGTTTGGATGAGGATCACTTATGGTATGGGGCTGTATTGGATGGAATGGTGTGGGAATTTTGAGTGAGGTTGAGGGAAGGATGGATGCTGAATAGTATGTGGCAACTTTGGAGGAAGGATTTTTGTGGAGCATGGAGGATTCTGGAATTCCTGCAGATGAAATCATCTTTTAGCAGGATAATAATCCCAAGCATACTGATAGAAGAGCTCAAATCAGGTTTGAGGAGCAAGATATCAAGCTTTTGGATTGGCCTGCTCAATCTCCAGACCTCAATCCCATTGAACACACTTGGAGTCACTTGAAAAGACACCTTTCAGATTATAAAAGTGCATCTACAGGAGTTCATGAATTATAGGATAGAGTGGTAGTAGAGTGGGGAGGAATTTCTATGGAGGAGTGTTGGAAATGGATAGAAAGCATGTCTAGAAGGATTCAAGCAGTTATCAAGGCCAAGGAAGGTCATATCAAGTACTAAATACCATCTTTTGTAGAAAGTCAAAAAACTGTCCCAATGAGTTGTCATTTTGATATGGCTACCATTTCACCAAAATATACCCAAATGATTTGAATCTTAAATCAGTAGAAACCCAAGAGCAGGTACTACATTTCATACACTAATAGTATTGAATAATAATTAGGTGTTATTGAACACCATCACATTTAGTACAAAACATGCAAACATTAGGACAGTTTTTTGAGCCACTGTAAAATGTCAACAGAGTGGTGTCACCAATTTTGAAACAGATGGAGAGGTTGATGGCTTGGGTAATGATAGAGTTGGAGGTGCCATCAGAGAGTCAGAGTTGAAGTGGAGGGATGGGATAGGTCAAAAGACCATGTTGGCTCACAAAAGTGGAATCTATGAAACAATTGGAGGATCCAGAATCTAGAAGAGCTGGAAAAGGTGGGAGGTTGTGGGATAGGAGAGAAACAGAGGGCATAAGGGATCGTGAATCTAAAAGAGTGGATGCATTTAGTCAAATCTCCTTTCAGGCACAAAAGGAGTCAATGCAGCCTCCAATTCATGCAGAGTCTTGGAGACTGCTGCTCATTTTTTTGCCTCTGGAGTGGAGGCCTCTGGTTTAACTTCCAAAGTTATTATCTTAGCTGTATGTCCCTTGGTTGCATTCCTGGTGGCCCTCAAACAGTTATTGGTCATATGGTCATCTCCAGCACAGATTATGCAAAGTTTGTTGTCAAAATGCCACTTACATTCCTTGGGTGTGAGTTTGCCATCCTTGCCAAGCTTGGATGACAAATCTGACTTCAGTGCAGTGGGCATTTTGGCAGAATTGCCAGAGTTAGATGACTTGGAATTATTGCTATTAGACTTACCCTTCAATGTCTTGGAGCTGGAGATGTTAGTGGAGTTACTGGATGAAATGGAGGACTTGTTGGGGGTCTTGGGGGCATTGTTGTTAGAGACTCTTGCCTGACTGCTAACCTCTGATTTATGCTCCCAGTAACATGCATCAATAGCTTGTGCAAGTTGGCAGAGTTCTACAAGGGTAGGGAGTTTCCCAATGCATGAGATCTCATCCTTAATGCAGTCTGGAAGTCTGTTATAGAAATGGTGTTGGAGGGCACCTTCTCCATAACTCCAGGCTTGGGATGTGATTCTATTAAACTCAACAACATACTTATTGATTTTTGACTGTCCTTCATAATCAGGTTGTTAAACTGATGCTCTGCATCTCTGACAGAGTCATGTGGTCTGAAATTGGTTTGGAGCTCCAGAACAAACTCTTTGTAGTTGTCCATCCAGATCTGGCAGAGTGCTGGATCTTCCATCTGGAGAAGGTCCAGTTTGAACCATTCCAATGCCATACCTTTAAGGTAAGACTGAACAAAGGTAACTTTACCATGGTTGGGAGCAAAAGCTTTGGAGTGGTCTTGGAAGTTGAGTTCACATTGGACTAGGAAAACCTAGAGTTTGCAGGGGTCTATACTGTCAAACTGGTCTGGTTCCCAGACTTTGGTCCATTGTGTGTGCTTGGGTTTGTGACAAGAGGAGTGAGCTAAGCTGTGAATGGTGCTATCTAGGTTGCCAAACATGCTGAATGGAACTGGCTCTTCATCTGAGGAAGAGTTAAACTCATCATCAGGGATATCACTATCAGATGGGTCATCTCCAGGATCACTCAGAGGGTCATCTGGAGAGCCAGAGTGGAACATGTGATCTATAGGAGTATGGAGTGATGGTAAGCTCAGAAAAGGAACCTTGGTGCCATCAGAAACTTCCTTGATGTGGGCTCCTGGAGTTGGGGATTGTGGAGGAGCAGAAACCTGGGAGGCCAAGCCAGGAGTACATCTAGCAGAGAAACTCCAAAACTTGTCAACAATGCCTGGGCCTCTATGGCTACTGCTGAAAGTATGAAGGGGTTCATGCACATCAGTGAACACACAAGAATGAGAGCAAGTAACTCTAGTTGCCATGATGAGAGTCTACACAAGTGGAGTCTGAATATACTGTTAAACCTGGGTGATATGCTCTGAGTGTAACTCCAGAATGCTGGAGTTGTTATATTGATTGGTCCGGGACTTGGCTTCACCTTATGTGGTGCACCTTGCATAGGTCTGGTGTCCTGATTTCAGAGGATTAGAGGTCAGAGGAGAGTTACTAAGAACTTAAGTCAGAGAGACAATGAACAAGACAAGGAGAGTCAAGTTCAGTCAGGTGAAGTGAAACGGAGATCAGACAAGGGAGGAGAACATCAAGTTCTGTTGATATTCAGACTAAAGAATATAGGACTGAAGTACAGGGATTTATATACTAAGATCAAAGGCAGATTACTAAGGTGGAAACAAGATTGGGTAGACATACAATGTGCAAATGTACAGAGATGACACAGGAGTGACAGAGTGTCAAGGTAAAATGAGAATGGAGAGATGTCAGAGTGACACTTGGAATGGAGATGTTGGAGTGACATAAGAATGGAGATGTCAGAAGACAAGGGAACTAAGTTGTCAAGATGAAACATATTCAAAGAAGTAAGTAATGGAAGTCTGGAGGTGGTCCAGAGTAAGGAAGACAAGACTTAACAAGTAAAAGTAGTCTGGAGTTGATTAAGGTAGTCCAGAGTTAAGTCTGGAGGACTGGAGTTTGACTTGGTGGTGTTTGGTATATGACAATGCCACCCAGAAGTTATCACAATGCCAAGCAAAGTGAAGTATCTTTCTTCAGGATTTCAACATTGTTTGAAATGTCCCCCCAGGCTTCAAAATGGCCCCTGCCAATGCCATATTGCACAAATATGAGGTGGATACCTCCCTCAACAACTCAGCATCTTCCATCCTCCTAGAACATGCAGTCATCTGTGCCCTAGACCTTATCCTCCAGTCCAAGCTACAATGTTCCTCTGCCATTGATTCTCTTGTTCAGCAAGGCCTCAATACTGCCTCCTCAGCTCACTCCTTATTTCACAACTTTTCCTCCTCTGACTGGCTATATGACAGCCAGAGCTTATACTTTAAACATCACTTATATGTCCCTGATATGGCCCACCATGACCTCATTCCTCTCCTGCATGGGGCCACAAGAATGTCTTCTGCATTCAACAACACCTCCAGCAAGATTACTGGTGGCCTGGCATGAACACCTATATACACCAGTACATTTACAGTTATCCTACCTGTCAGGCTAATAAAGTGAACACCCACCCTTCCATTCCTTTACTATCCTCCCTTTCTTCTTCCACTGTGCACTCCTTCCAGCAAATCTTCATAGACCTGATCTCAGGCCTCCCCCTTATTTGGGGCCTCAACTCTGTCTTGGTCATGGTCAACCATGGCATTACAAATGGGGTAATTTTCCTCCCTTGCCCTAAAACTATGGATGCAGCTAGTGTAGCAGACCTATTTTTCAGAAACATCTTCCCTCACTTCAGCCTCCACAACATCTGTATCTCTGATAGAGGCCCCAAATTTGCCTTAGCCTTTGCTAGAGAACTTGCCAGACTCCTATCCTATGATGTCAAACTCTCCTCTGCCTACAAATCACAAACTGATGGAGAAACTGAATGAGTCAACCAGGAACTTGAAACCTATCTCTCTATCTTCTCCAATGGACAACCACATCAATAGCCAGATCTCCTCCTCCTTGCTGAATTCTCTTACAACTCTGCCACCCACTCCTCTATCCATCAAACCTCCTTCTTCTTAATGATGGGATATCAACCCCACACCTACCCACCAATTGGAAAAACATTCCTCCCCATCTTAGAAATCCACCTATCCCTTATCTCCAAGGCACAAGATGAAGCTCTAGCTGTGAATCAGAAGACCCAACAATTTATACAGGAACACATCTCCTCCACCTTTTGCCCCTGGAGAGTTGGTGATAAGGTATAGTTAGAAGCCACTAATCTCTGCATTCCACACCCCTCCAAGAAGCTCACCCAAAGAAGAGTAGGCCCCTTTGAAATCACCCAAGTCCTCTTCAACTGTGCTTTCCATCTCAAACTCCCCTCCTCCTGGAAAGGTCATGATGTCTTCCATGCCTCCACACTCTCCTCCTATCAGACCTTCCACAAGCATGGACCAAACTTCCTTTCCCCACCATCCAACATTATTAATAAAGAGGAACAATATGAAGTCAAAGCCATTCTAGCCCATTGTGGAATCATACAATAACAAAAATACCTCATCAAATGGCAAGGCTATGCCCCATCTGAGAACACCTGGAAACCAGAATCAAACCTTACCTATGCCACTGATCTACTTAAGGAGTACAAAGGAACCAGGCATCTCTAATAAACCGCTTCACCATACCCTTCTTGTTAGCTCTAGCAGTCATCTGCATTTCTCTCCTCTTTATTTCAGCAGCTCTCCTCCACTCTGTCCACCACCTCACCCAACAAACTACTTCTCATCAAGTCATCACCTAGGAAATGTCCTCTCCATCCTGACCCCTTCCCATTGTCACCCTTCTCCCCATCCAACCCAATCACCTTCCTTGCCTCCAATGACATGCCTTATTCTCCACTCTCCTTAATGATGCTTCCACTGTGTTTGAGCTTGAACAGATTCCTGCTTATGCCTGTGACATCCTTGTTCTCTCTGCTGTCCAGTTATACCATCATGGTCAAGGTTATCTGCCACCTCTACCTCAGCACTAGATCTTTTACATGAGTTAAATTTTGGATGGTACATTTCCTAACTTCCTCCTGCCTTATTATACCACTTATTCTCACCTATTTTCCTATCATTGACCCCTGGAGAACAAGCTCATTATCTGGAAAGAGATCTTCTGCCTACCAGGATCACACCTCATCACTCACCCTCTCCATCTCCCCTGCCCACTATAAATGAAACTGCCCCATCTCTTGCTGATCACCTTCACACACCCCCTCTTGATGATGATGAGACCACTCTCATCCCCCTCAATGTCCCCTCTGAGGATGACCCACTTTTTTGAGAGATCTATTGGTGAACTCAACATGGCCTTGTTTTATCCTTCCCATTTCCTACTCTTTCACCCACCTCCTTCTCCCCAGCCTCTCCCAAATGATCCCATGGAGATTGTTTTCACTGTGGTCAACCTGGTTACTGGAAACAAGATTGTATGGCCTACTCCTGCCCTCATTGCTGCAGTCCAGCCCCTGGGCACCTCCATTTCTCCTATATCTGCAAACAATATGAAATCTGCCTTTGGTGGGACCATGGAGATCATCATTGCCCCCATAGATGATGCAGTAACTGTAATATCCTTGGGCACATTGCTGACAATTGCCACAGCAAGGATGATGATGATGATGATATTG
>JBBPKJ010000864.1:0-15735 GCA_038089195.1 Brasilioporus rufonigricans | reverse complement strand
AAAATCGTTTTTTATATTCTAGGAGGGCAGACTTTGAATGTTTCAGGTTAGTTTCAGGTTCCCAGGAGTCATTGGTGGCAGAGTATCCTTTCCATCAGATCAGGAAGTGGAAGCCTGTTGGAGTTTTCTTGTGTCTTAGAATTTGTTCTATTTTGAATTCTTCATTTCCATCAATGAGATTGGGTGATGGTTTTGGAAAGTTCTTTCCATGGATTTCATTTTCTCTATATGGGGACAGAAGAGAAGCATGAAAGACCGGGTGAATTTCATTCCATGAGGGAAGGCACAGTTGATAGGTAGTTGGAGAGTGAACCTTGATAATAATGAAGGGTCCTTTCCTTCTTGGTGTGAACTTTGGATCTGGAGTGGAGCATCTAAGGTTTTTGGCCTCTAACCATACTTTCTGTCCAAGTTTGAATGGAACAAAAGGTTTCTTATTCCATGCTGCCATAGTTTGCCTGGTGAGGTGGTAGGCTGCTAAAGCTTCTTCTTGAGTGATGGTGAGTAATGTGATCCTCAAAAGCAAGTACATTAGTCAGAATTAGGATGGTTGGAAATGGACAGGGTTTATATTCCATCATGAGAGAAAATGGGGATTTGCCAGTGACAGAGTGAGGGCAGTGATTGTGTGTAAATTCCACCATAGGGATATGTTCTGACCAGGAGGATGGTTTATCACAACAGAAGATTTGAAGGTATATTTCAATCTCTTGGTTGACTCTTTCAGTTTCTCCATCTGTTTTGGGGTGATAGGTGGTTGATAGGGATAAGTCATATCCAAGGAGATTTCCTAGGGCTTTGGTGAAGGAGGAGGCAAATTGAGGGCCTCTGTCCAAGACAATTTTGTTGTAGAGTCCAAAATGAGAAAAGACCTTGTGATAAAAAAAGGAGGGCTATCTCCTCAGCAGTTACTGATTTCTTGGTAGGGCAAAGAATTACCACTTTAGTAAGGCCATGGTCTATCACAACCAATAAAGAGTCAAAGCTATTGGAAGGAAGGAGATCAGTGATAAGGTCACAAGAAAGTTGTTTAAAGAATTCTGTTGAGGTGGAGGGGATTGGGGTGAGAGGGGGTGATGATGGATGGGTGTTGATGTAATGTTGAGAGCACTTCTTGTGCTTGAGACAATAACCTCTGGACTCTAGGAGGTACTCATGAAGAGACACAACATCTAGAGAGCAGAGAGACAGGCTGTTATCACACTAAAGGAGCAAAGTAGTGCATTGAATAAACATAGAACTAGCTGAAGAGTGTCAAGGGTCTTCAGCTAGGTTTAAATACATGTTGATGGTAATTAAGGGCAGGCATAGAATGACAAGGAAACTGAGAGAAGAAAAGGGGGTTCAGCCACTGCACAGACCAAGGCAAAAGAAGTTGACTAAGCTGAAACACAGGAATCAAACCTGCAAGACAAATGGCTTAGCAATGTTGAAACTGAAGGTTAGATGTAGAGATCAGAATATGCAACACTGTAAGAGAAGTGTTGTGGGAGGGGGTTGTCCATAAAGGTGTTTAGTTCAAAGGGTAAACAAGTATGTTGTCAGGGAGGAAGACTATCAAGAAATAGAAGTATGAGATGTAAGGGAAGGGAGTTATATGTTGGAAATGGAATGTGATAAGAAAAGAGGCCAGAATGAAGGTGGTTTACTGTAACATTACCCCCTTCATAGACTTGGAACCCTGAGCCGAGTTCCCTAAGTTCTGTCTGGGCCATCAAGGTTACCATTTGAGACCATATCATTGTCATCACCATCCTTGCAGTGGCAATTGTCAGTGATATGCCTGAGGTCATGCCAGAGAGAGCATCAGTGGTGTGGACAGTGATGATCTCCATGCCCCCAATGAAGGCATGCCTTGCATTGCTTTCTGATACAAGAGAAGGGAAGGTGCCCAGGGACAGGGCATTGACAGTGAGGGCACTTAAACTGGAAGCAATATTGTCTCCAATGTCCTGGCTGTCCACAGTGGAAATAGTCACCAATGGGTTTTCTGGAGGAGACAGAGGTGGAAGAGGGTGGTAGGGTTGGAGCATGTGAGTAGAAGACTGAGCTCAATTGGATGCACCACCAGAGATTGCGGAAGGCATTGTAATTGGATGACAGGGTGTCAATTGGAAGGAGGATGGTTGATTGTCATCTTCTTTGGCAGGGGGGTGGTTAGACAAGTTGCTAGTGGTATAGGCAGGGGGTGAGGGGACATAGCTCCAGCTTTCTCCAGAATTGTCACTAGGGAGAGTATGGATTGGAGATCCCTTTTGAGGTAATGGTCACGCTCAGGGTTAGAAAGGGAGAGGAAGATGAGATGGAAAGTATCAAAGAGTTCAATGGAGTTCAAAGCAGTAATGTACTGATTGAAACCCTGAAGATTAATAAGATCTAAAGTGGTGGGCCCAGCTGCTAATGCTAAGGTAGAGAAGGTAATATAATTGCAAGGTAAAGTGTCAGGTTGAAGACAAGAGTGAAGGTTTAGTAGGCTATGTGTATGGTAAAACAGGTGTATGGCGAAATGGAGAGAGGTATTGTCTTGGTAGGTGTTACGCTTGAACCGGGTAGGTCCAAGGATAGACCTAGTTCTCCCTGGTATCGAAGACTAGTGACAAAGGTTCATAGGGAATCAAAGGTTTCAGTGACTGAGGTGTGGAGTGGGTACCACCGTAGGAGCTAAGGCAAGGGCTATAGATTGGGAGGCAAGCTCTAGGTAGGTACAAAGTGAGGAACTATGACTACAGGTGCTAGGGTTTATATAGTGTAAGGAAACGAGCATGGACCAAGTGTCCAAACTAAGAGAACAATGGGAAAACCTAAAGAGGAGAACAATGACAAGGATCAAAGGAGCAAAGGAAGCAAGGAAGTGGAGAGCTGCGAGAAGATCAGAAGAGTGACTGAGAAGCATGGGCGGAGATTAAAGAAGCAAGGCAGTGAAACATATGACTAAGAAGCATGGGTGAAAAGCAAGGCAAAGAAGATCTAATCATGGCAAAGAAGCAAGGGACAAAGAAGATCTAATTGTGGCGAAGAAGCAAGATCATAACATAGGAAGGAAGTTGTTCTATGCTGAGTAGAATTTGTGGCTTGGTGAGGATCAAAGAATACAATGTGCAACATTGGAGGAGGGGTAGAAGACAAGGTTGGACTTGTCAGAGAGTGATGAGGGGGAGGAATTCCACTGAAGAGGACATTTATGTGTTGTAAGGGCAGTGAGAGATGGGACAGAAGCAGGAGTGAGAGGATGCATGTTTGGATAAGAAGGTGAGATGGAAGAATGCTCCAGGGATGAAGATTTTATATTGGAACTAAGGGTGAGAGAAGGTGGGGAAGAGATGGTTGACTGGTTTCATGTGATGAGGTGATGGAGGACTGATTGGAGAGCAATATGGTGGATGGTATGGAGGAGGGCAGCTGAGATGAAAAGTAGGGTAGTGCAGATGAAGATAAGGAAAATCCAGAAGGGCAGGGTAAAGTGGTTCATTGGAGGTTCCTGGTTGCCTTGTACTCTTTAAGTAGATCAGTGGCATACTCAAGGTTTGATTCAGGTTTCCAGGTGTTCTCAGAAGTTGCATAGCCTTGCCATTTGATAAGGTATTTTTGTTGCCTTCCTATCCCATGATGGGCAAGGATAGTCTCAACTTTGTATTGTTCCTTGTTGTTGATGATGTCAAAAGGAGGAGAGGGAAAACTTGGGCCATATTCAGGGGAGGTACAAAAAGAGGAGAGTCTAGATGCATGGAAGACATCATGACATTTCCAAGTGGGAGGGAGTTTAAGGTGGAAGGTGAGGTTGGAGAGGACTTCTTTGACTTCAAAGGGTCCTATTCTTTTGGGAGAGAGCTTAAGAGAAGGATAGGGGATGTGGAGATTGGTTGCTTCCAGCCACACCTTATCTCCAACTTTCCAAGGGTGGAAGGTGGAGGAGATATGTTCCTTCATTAATTGTTGGATTTTCTGATGTGGGGCAAGGGCTTCATCATGAGCCTTGGAGATGATGGATAAGCAAGTTTCCAAGGCAGGAAGAAAGGCTTTTCCTAGGGGGGGTATGCACATGGTTGATATCCCATCATGAGGTGGAATGGTGTTTGATGGATCAAAGAGTGGGTGGTGGAGTTGTGAGAGAATTCTGCTAGGAGAAGAAGGTCTGCCCATTGGTGGGGTTTTCCTTCACAGAAGATGCAGAGGTAGGTTTTGAGTTCTTGATTAACTTGTTCTGTTTCTCCATTGGTTTAAGAATGGTAGGTAGATGAGAGTTTTACATCATATGAGAGGAGGTGGGCGAGTTCTCTGGTGAAGACAGAGGTGAATTGGGGGCCTCTGTCAGAAATACAGATGTCATGGAGGTCAAATTGTGGAAATACATGTTTGAAGAAGAGGTCAGTGATTCCAGCTGCATTGATGATTTTTGAGCAAGGGATGAAAATTACCCTCTTAGTAAGGCCATGGTCAACCATGACCAGCACAGAATCCAGAGAGTCGATAGGGGGAAGGCCAGAAATCAGGTCGATGGAGATTTGTTAGAAAGGGCAGATGGCAGAGGAGGGGAGAGGAGACAGAGGGGGGATAGTGGGGTGGATGTTCACTTTGTTTGCCTGACAGGTAGCACAACCAGAGATGAAGTGGTGTATATAGGTGTCCATGCCAGGCCACCAATAGTCCTGTTGTAACCATTGCTGAGTGTGGAAGACACCCTCATGGCTGCCAGCTGGGAAGGAATGAAGGGAAATGATGAGGTCATGTCAGGCAGTGTTAGGGACATATAGGCAATTTTTGAAGTACAGGTTTTGGCTGTCATATAGCCAATCTGAGGGAGAGGAGTTGCAGAAAAGGGGAGTGGAAGCATAGGTGGCATCAAGAGCATGTTTGACTAGAGGATCCAAGGAAGAAGAGCAGACTAACTTTGAGCAAAGGGAGAGATTGAGGGCACAAATTATGGTGTGGTCTGGAATGATGGAAGATTCAGTGTTGTCCTGGGATATGTCAGTATTGTCTTTTCAAGAAAGAGCATCCACAGGGGCCATTTTGAAATCCAAAGTGACATCCCAGATGATATCAAAGTCCTGTAGGAAGATACTCCATCTGGCTTGATGATGAGATAATTTTGAGGGGGACTCACATGTAGGATAGGTTTTTGTGGTCAGTGATTACAGTAACTGGATGGCCAGTTTCCTGCAGGTAATGGTGCCACTCATCAAGAGCTAGGATGGTGGTGAGAAGCTCTTGGTCATAGATATCATAGTTACATTCAGCCAAACCCAATGTTTTGGAGAAGTATGCACAGGGGTGGAGGTTGCCATTGGCATCAGGCTGCATAAGTACAGCATCCACCACTGTGAGGGAGGCATCAGACATGACAGTGAAGGATTTGGAGACATTGGGGAGAAGGAGAACCAGGGCAGTAGTAAATATGGATTGAAGGCATCGGAAAGCAGATTCCTGGTCAGTTCCCCATATCCATGGTTGCTTTGCTTGGGTAAGGAGATGGAGAGGTGCAGCAATATTGGAGAAATTGGCAATGAACTTGCAATAGAAATTGCAGGAGTCAATGAAGGAGTGGATGCCTTTGATGTTAGATGGGGGGTTCTATTTTGTGATGGCAGAAAGTTTGACCAGGTCTGTCTTTGCTGACCCACTTCCAACAATCATACTGAGGTACTCTACCTCAGGGACATTGAAGATACATTTTGAAAGTTTTATGGAGAGGTGGAGGTCATGCATCTATTCCAGAATGTGCTTAGTATTACAGGCTTCTTATTCTTGGGGGTTTAATGGGTATGCTTTGGTGGCTCAAGAGGAGAAGGAGTTTTTCAGTTCTATAGCATGATCAAAGGTATGTGGTAGGGGGAGGAGATCATGGGTCTTTTCAGTAAAGACATTAGCAAAGGAGGAGAAGGTGGAGGGGAGGGTTTGTTGTCCCTTCTGGACTTGGCTGGTGATCTCGGTGGAGAGGGTGGTTTTGCAGATATATTCTTCTTTTAGCCACACTTCTTGTTTCCATAGTCAAGAGTTAATTTTCTTGTCTGGATCCATTCCCAGCCAACACATCAGGTATCTATTAGGAACAGTGTCAAAGGGTTTTCGCATGGGGTGAGAAGGTTCAGGAAAGGAGAGAGTCCTGGCTATCCAGTTGATTTTTGGATTTCTGGAGTGAAGCCAGGGAATTTCAAGGATAATCTGTGAACTTCCACACCCCATGAACATCGGGTCAAGGGTTTCTTTATGGTCTGGTAAGGAAAGGAGCATGGTGGCTTTTGTTCTGATGGCTCCTAGTTAGTTTTCAGTTCTGTCTACATTATAGGCTTTGACTGGCTTGAATAAGGGCTGAGGTGTCAATGGTTTTCACTCCATGGGACAGGGATAAACAGACTTGTATTTTTTTCTCAGAGAGTGGTGTTAACAGTACAGGAGTGAGTGTCTGAGGAAGGGGAGACGTCGAGGCATCCTTCCTTTTCAAAAATCCTCATCTTCTTCGACAATGGTAGCTGATTGGACTTCTTTGTCTCCTACTCCATCATTGAAACATGCATGGAGGACTTGTAAGATTTGTTGTGAGTCCTTTCCTTTGGCTTTAAGGTTTCATATATACTGGGCTAATTCCAAGGGTTGGGGGGTTTTCATATTCTAGATATGAGAGAAGGAAGAGGTGGAGGTGGGATGTTTTCCTTGGAACTTGTTGGGATAGTCTGGATGGTTACAAGCAGAACATCCAGGTTTCTTACAAACAAAGCAGAGGTGATCTTGTAGGCAGCATGCTTTTTCAACAGGAGAAAGGCTGAGGACATCAATATCCATGGTGTTGTGGTCTCTAGTGTGAAGGGAGGAGGTAGAAGAGAAGGGATAGTTTCCTCCTTTCAAGATGTTGTTGTCCATTTCAAGATGTTTGGTAAATTTCTTGGCATCACTGACCCACTTTTCATAGCTATCAGGCAGGTCCTTCTGGGAGTAGATCAGATGACAGAGGGGGGGGTACATTTCTTTGGCAAATTTCTGACAAATGGTGGCAGGATCTTCAAGTTGGGCTTGAAGGACAGCATGAGAGAAGCTCTGAATGTATTTCTGGAGGTTATACAGTAGTTGTCTATGATTCTGGGGTTCTGGGGATTTCAAGTGACATTCTGGTGGAGTGTACCAAGGGCTTCTCTGGCAGCTCCTTTCATATCGTATTGGATGAAAATTGACTCAAAGTCAGCAATGACTTTATCAAAGGTCTTGTCTTCTTTTGTAGTGGCAGGGTTCTGCAAGATGCTATACCATTTTTCGGCAAAATGGACACCTGGTCCTCCATTCATCTTGTTCAGGAGGATGTAGATCTTGGGAGGGTTGGAGGTAAAGATGGTATTGTTGGAATTGAAATGTCCTTTCATGGCACTGATCCACCATGCTGCCTTTGAGACATCTCCATCAAAGTCAGCAGGAAGGGTGGACTTCAACTTGATGGATTTTGGAGTGGTGGACATGGCAACTGGAGAAGGAATGCAAGGTTGGGATGAGATCTGGATAGGTGATGGAGGTCTGGTGTAGTTATAATTTGTAGGGGGAATGCTTGGAATGTCTATTTTGATGTCAGAGTCTTCTGACTCAGGGTTGGATGGCTGAGTTCAGCTAGCAAGAAGTCTTTGCAAGCTTCTTTGGACATAGGTGGAACAAGGCAATGGGGTAGCAGAATTGAAGGAGGATCCAGCAATCTTTTGACAAGGGTTGGGTTGGTCAGCTATGGTGACTTACTCTTTGAAGAGAGAGTCAGAGGGATGAGCTAGTTCTTTTGTAATGTTGAGAGCACTCCTTGTGCTCAAGACAATAACTTCTGGACTCTAGGAGGCACTCACAAAGAGACACAACATCTAGAGAGCAGAGGGACAGGCTGTTATCACACTGAAGGAGCAAAGTAGTGCATTGAATAAACATAGAACTAGCTGAAGAGCATCAAGGGTCTTTAGCTAGGTTTAAATACATGTTGATGGTAATTAAGGGCAGGCATAGAATGACAAGGAAACTGAGAGAAGAAAAGGGGGTTCAGCCACTGCACAGACCAAGGCAAAAAGAGGTTGACTAAGCTGAAACACAGGAATCAAACCTGCAAGACAAATGGCTTAGCAATGTTGGCACCAAATGTTAGATGTAGAGATTAGAATATGCAACACTGGAAGAGAAGTGTTGTTGGATGGGGTTGTCCATAAGGGTGTTTAGTTCAAAGGGTAAACAAGTACATTGTCATGGAGGAAGACTATCAAGAAATAGAAGTATGAGACATAAGGGAAGGAAGTTATATATTGGAAATGGAAGGTGACAAGAAAGAGGCCAGAACAAAGATGGTTTACCATAACAGTTGACTTTGTTCTGTTGACAAATTGGACATCCATCAACATACTATTTAACAAAGGAGGCCAATCCTGGCCACCAATATTTGGAGGCAACAAGCTGGCGGGTTTTCAAGACACCTGGGTGGCCTGTGGTCGTGTGATCATGGCATTGTTGGACAATTTTCTTGTGGAGATCTCTAGAAGGAGGTATATAGATTTGTTCTTTATATGTTAGGACATTGTTGACTATCTGCTAGTCAGAAAGATGGGAGCAGAGTTGATATGTGAGATCATCAATAGCCTGGAGTTTTTGGAGGACAAGGGGATTGGTGGAGGATGCTTCTGCAATAATTTTCTGCAATCCAAAGTTGATGAGTCATACAAAGAGGGATGGTGGAAGAAGGGTGGTTCCTTCATTGTTGACATCAATGGGAAGAAGATCTGACCATCAAGAGAGGGCATCTGGACCAGCTAAGAGTTTTTCTGGTACATGGATCATTTTCAAGTCATAATTGGAGATGTCAAGAAGCCATCTGGCTTGTCAACAGTTAAGTTGTTGGGGTTTTTGGAAATAGGTAAGATTCTGGTGGTTAGTGAAGACCTGGACTGGAAATGGAGATCCTAGAAGATATTGTCACCATCCTTTGAGGGCACATAGGATGGCTAGTAGTTCTCTGTCATAACCATCATAGTTTCATTCTGCTGGTCTAAAGGATTGCAAAAGGTATGAGCAAGGATGTCATTCACTGTTTTCATCAGTTTGGAGAAGGATCACTCCTGATGTGAAGGCTGAGGTGTCAGTTGCAATGGCAAAGGGTTTTGAGGGGTCAGGGAGTCTAAGTATCAGTTTCTGAAGGAATCATCCTTTTAGAGTTTCAAAGGCTTCTGAGTATTTCCTTGACTGAGGAGGGGGTAGACCAATTGGCAATTCCACCAAGTTTGATGGAATCCATGGCAATTTTCCAATTTGAGATGAAGGTCTAATTCTTTCATTCATTGGAGAATGTATTTGGTGTGCTCTTCATGTGTTTTTTTATCTGGGGAGAAGATAAGGAGGTTATTCATGTAGATGACTAGCTATTCTTCTGTGATCATGTCTTGGAAGGAGTCATTCATAAATTGTTGAAACATTGCAGGAGAGTTGGAGAGTCTGAAAAACATGATGAGAGGTTTGAAGAGTCCTTTGTGGATGATAAAGGTGGCTTTCCATTGATCTCCATCTTTGATCCATAAATTGTTGTATCCCCATCTGACATCAAACTTGGTAAAGACTTTAGCATCTTTGAGTTTGTTGATGAGGTCAAAGATGAGTGGTAAGGGATAGGCATCACAAATGGTATGTTCATTCAGGTAGTGGAAGTCCTGACAGGGACAAAGTCATCCATCCTTCTTTTTGACAAAGAAGAAGGAAGAAGCTTGGGTGTTATGTTTCTTTTCCTTTTCTCACCATTATCCTTGTCCTTTCCTTTAACTTGGCTAAGTATTTAATCTTTGCACGTTTGAGTTGTGCATTCTCACTTAGTCAACCTGTTTTACTAATCAGCTGATTACTTTATCTTCTTTAGTCATCGATGACTCATCGATGACTCATTTCCATTAGTCATTGCTTACCAATATGCCTACCCTTGACTTGGTCTGTGTATTGTTCCTTAGCTATATAAACTGTAGCTTGATACCCTATAACCTTAGTCTAGATCTCCTCAAGTACTTTGAATTCTATCCCCTTTACTAAGAGACTCCTTGCTACTCTTGAGTGCAAGCTACCTATGAACCCTTTGAACCCCAATTGCATACTTGCCTAGATCAAGTACTTGAATCTCTGTTCATCTATCGACAGAATTCCTCAATTCAGACAGAGCTTTTTGATCCCAGATCTTTCGAGGATATATCTACCTTCAAGTAGCTGTAACATTGGGCAGATTGTGACAGTCAGATTTTATGGGATGTGAGATTTTCTTCTATGAATTCTTCTGTGGCCTTTTGTTCATCAATGGTCAGAGGGTAGAGTTTTCCAATTTTAGATACAAATGTCTCATTGAGTTGGATGGTGTGGTCATAGGGTCTAGAAGGAAGAATATGTTCTGTTGCTTCCTTAGAGAAAACTTTGGTGAACTCTTGGTACTCTGGTGGTAATGTCAGCTTAGGTTTGGAGAGTTCAGCATTCATGGCAAGTTTGGTTGCAAGGGTAAGTTTTTATACTGATAGAGACCCAAGTGGAGCAAATCTCAATCCAAACATCATTACTTGATTTAGAGTTTGGTTTTGTTTAGTGCAGATGATAAAGTCCTCTGGGCTTTCATACTGTGTGTTACAATTTTCCTCGTTCACCGTGATATGTTCATTATTTCCTTTTGTCATAACCACGCTTTCCCCTTTGCTTACACCTCTTATGACTCCTTCTTAGTCATATTCTATGTGGACAACGTCCTCTTAACCCCTCTCTTTTGACTGCCTTATCCTGGGACTAATCCTTCTACAACGTTCTCTCACACGTTGCGTATTCTGATCTCTCCATTGTCATCAAGCCTTACCTTTGTTGGTTCGAGTCCAATGTTCTAGCTTGATTGACCTCTTTTGGTCACTTGGTCTGTGCAGTGGTTGGCTTTTGTTTGTCTTTCTTGAATCTCCACTATAAGCTGTATTATATAAGAACCTAGAAGTCCCCTCCATGTACTTCAGCTAGTTCTACGTTTATTTAACGCACTACTGTGCTCCTTGTGCCTCATCCCCTCTAAGTACTGCTCTTTGGACGTTGTGTCTCTTCGTGAGTACCTCCCAAAGTCCAGGAAAGTATAAGTCTCAAGCATAGAAGTGCTCTCAACGTTACACTGTGCAGAGGTGTCATTGTCACAAAGGTAGTTGAAGAGTCAGGCGTTGTCTATCTGATTTACCATGATATGATGAGGGGATTTCACTAGAGGGTGGAT
This sequence comes from Brasilioporus rufonigricans, assembly GCA_038089195.1. Classification (NCBI taxonomy): domain Eukaryota; kingdom Fungi; phylum Basidiomycota; class Agaricomycetes; order Boletales; family Boletaceae; genus Brasilioporus; species Brasilioporus rufonigricans. The sequence continues at coordinate 4,520 of JBBPKJ010000864.1, read as the reverse complement.
TTTATTGGTTTGTCAGTTCAGCATGGCAGTGTTGATCTGGTAAAGCTCCAAGGATTTGTCAATGGACCCAGGGATGGATAATTGCTGCTGTTTCCAGTCAATAGTAGAGTTGGCTTCTTTGAGCCAAGGAAGGCCCAGGATGACATTCTGGTTTCCACAGTTCATAATATAGAAGGTCACCTTTTGAGCAATGCCTTCAATGAAGAAGAAGAGTTCTGTGATGAACAGGATTTTGCTAGAGGAGTTGATTGAAGAGTCTACATTCCATATTGGAACAGGTTGGAAGAGTTGAGTGGTAGGTAGTTGGTGTTTTCGCACAAACTGCCAGTCTAGGCAGTTGATGTCTGCTCCACTATCAACCAGAGCCAAGGTTTCGATGGTTTTCAAGATACTTGGGATGATGAGCTCCAAAGGGATTAACATAGAATTTGATTTCATCATTACTATTATAGAAGTACCATCAGGGGACAATCATGTCAATTGAGGTCCCTGTTTTAAAAATCCTGCATAGGAAGGGAGAATTTGACTTTCCTGACAGTGGTGTCTTCTTCATTATTGTCTAATTTGACCAGCTTTGGGACATCTTCCTTCACCTTGACTACTGGTTTCTTATTGAGGGGACATTCAAAGTTTTGGTGCCCTGGTTGTCAGCATTGAAAACATAGTCCTTTCTTCCTACACTCTTCTTGTTCTTTGTCAGAAAGCTTCTGCAATCCAACTACATCGACATCCATAGCATTCAGGTCTTTTTCAGTTCAGTGGTTTAACAAGAATAGAACAGTTTATTGGGTTGGCAATTTCATTTAGTGATTTCTTTAGCTCTGAGGTGTTTTTTCCAAAAGAGTGTGGCTTTATCATACCATTCAGTTGCCATTGATGGTATGGTATCCATGGAATAGATCTGGATCATGATCCAAGTCAGAATTCTGGCAGAGTAGTATTCAATGAGGATGTCATCCTGTTTTTCTAGATGAGTGAGGATGGCATAGTTCTGGAATTGAGCAGTATATTCAGCCAGGGTTGGTGAGTACAAGTCTTTGCCTTTCTTGATCATGTGAGTGGTAGCCAGCCAAGCAACTGAGCTTCACTTGACATCATGGTGTTCAAAGGTTTTCTGAAAGTTAGCTATGAAGTTGGCATATTTCAGAGAGGTTACTACTCTGGCAGTGATGGCAGCAGCTCTGAAGGTGGTTGCCCAGGTAAGGGCAGGTCCCTTGGTCATGAAGGATAAAGTGAAGGCAACTTTCTTTTCATTGATATCATAGATGGCAGCATTGACATGGAGATAGAATGTGATGGAGTTGAGCCATTGTTCTGCTTTGGGAAAGTCTTCATTGAAGGACTCCAGGGTGTTGAGATGGGGTTTGGTGGATTTGGTCAACATGGTAGGGCTAGGTGGTCAAGGGGAAAGTTGGAATGATGGTTGTTGTTGTATTGGGGTAGGTGAAGGTGGTGTGGAATTTCTGGGGATGTTGGCCACTGCAGATAACTGATGGGCTAAATCCTGGTCAAGGGTTTGTTCAGTGGGGGAGTGGATAGTAATATCCAGGTTAGAAGAGCTAGAAGGGTCTTCTTCTTCACTGGATTCAGAGGATTCTTGGGATGGTGGACCTTGCTGGGTGAAAAGGGTCCAGATTCTAGCATTCAGGGTAGGGGTTTGAGGTAGAATGGTGACTTGCTGGAGAGCAGTTGTTCAAAGGGGATTGTTATGATAAACCACCTCTGGTCAGGACCCTTCCTTATCACCTTTCACTTCCAACACATAACTCCCTTCTCTTATCTCTCATATTTCTATTTCTTGACTGTCTTCCTTCCTAATGACATACTTGTTTATTCCTTGAACTGATATCTCTATGGATAATCTCCTCCTACAGCACTTCTCTTATAGTGTTGCATGCTCTGATCTCCACACATAGTCTCCCTTCTCAACAATGCTAAGCCTTTTGTCTTGGTCTGTGTGGTGGCTGAGCCCTCGTTTCTCCTCATTTTTCTGTCATTCCATGCCTGCCATTAGTTACAATTGCTATGTATTTAAAACTAGCTGAAGGTCCTTGATATGCTTCAGCTAGTTCTACATTTATTCAATGTACTACTTTGCTCACTCTGTGTGATAACCATCTGTCCCTCTGCTCTCTAGACATTGTGTCTCTTTATAAGTACCTCCTAGAGTCCAGAAACTATTCTCTAGTGTAAGAAGTGCTCTCAATGTTACAGTGATAGTCTAGATCTTTTATTATGACTATCTGAGGATAGGCATAGCCTTGAAAAAACATGGGGTTGATGGATTTCTGCTGATAAACTAGCAGAGATAATGTACTTGGTCTAGACAAGTATGCAATCAAGAGGTTTAAAGGGTTTGGTGGTAGCTCTCACTCAAAAGTAGAGAGGAATCTCAGTTGGATAGAATTCAAAGGAAAATTCAAGGAGATCTAGACTAGTGTTACAGGATATAGAGCTATGGTTTATATAGCTACTGTCATATACCAAACTCCACCAAGTCAAACTCTGGACCTCCGGAAACAACTCTGGACTATCTTAACTCAACTCCGAACTATCTTATTCACCTCCAGACCATTTTTACTTGTTAAGTCTTGTCTTCCTTACTCTGGACCAACTCCGGACTTCCGTACTTATCTCTTTGATATGTTTCACCTTGACACCTCAGTTCCTTTGTCTTCTTGACATCTCTATTCCTATGTCACTCTCACATCTCTTCATTCTTGTTTTATCTTGACACTCTGTCACTCCTGTTTCACCTCCATACCTTTGCACATTGTATGTCTACCTGATCTCATTTCCACCTTAGTAATCCGCCTCCGATTTACTATATAATCTCCATATTTCTGTCTTGTATACCTTAGTCTGAATATCAACAGAACTTGACATTCTCCACCTCCATCCATTTCTGCTCTACTCTGCCAGACTGAACTTGACTCTCCTCATCTTGTTCATTGCCCCTCTGACTTGAGTTTATAGTAACTCTCATCTGACCACACTTAGATTTTACTCTTTGAAATTCTTGGATTCACTGCTGCAGTTGTCCTTATTGTTCTTCATTCAAAATTTCTAAACTGTTAATCTTCATACAAAAATATGGCCTCTCACCCTACTTCCCCCTACTGCCTCTCCCACACCAAATCTTCTATTACAACATCTTCCACCCAAGCCATCCCAGGATGGAATATCATCTCCATCCATCTACCTCACTCTGCCATACCATCTTGATCTAATCCACCTGTTGAGTCCATTGATCTACTGATCTATGCTCATTGAGTGTGCAATGAACTCCCAAATAAAGTGTACACTGAACAGCTTCTTGTCTACACTCAAGATCCCTGCCTTGCTGTCCCCATCTGAGCCCATCTAAATATTGGATCTCCTCTCCTTGCCCTCTATGAAGCCTTCCTTCAACTCCACCATATATCCATTGGAAACCCCCTCTTCCATGACCTAGGCTATGCCCTCCTCTCTACCATCATTGCCAATGTTCATTCCAACCTCACTGCATCCCTTACCCTCCTTGGTCACCAATTAGAAATGGGACAATTCCTCCTTCACTTGGATAGGTATCTACAACAGCTGGCTCACCAAAGTCACTTCCCTATCACCTTACCAATTCCATCCACCCCATCTGCATTATCCTCTCCCCTAGATGCAGAAGAAATACAAGGCTTCAAATGAACTGAATACATAGCTGGATGAAACTGCCCTCTTCTTTCTAGTCATCCATGAGACCCTGAAATGTGTTTTCAATGCTGCTGACTTGGTCATATCTGAGTTGAATGTCCCACTTATCAATGTCCCAATTGCCTAAATTGGAAACCTGGACATACCCAAGGCAGATGTCTGGCTAGATGAATTGAGGAAGTTCCTTTCTCTAGTTCTTTCTTATCCTGTTTCCAACCTCTGTTTTATTACTCTTGACAAAGCTCTTCTCCTTGCCCTATCAGACCATGTCAACAACCTCTCTGTGTGCACATTACCACAGAATGATGGCCTCCTGTTCTGCACTTCCCAAATCCTGAAGATGACATCTATAATGATGCTGCATATGCAAACATGACTGGCTCTCCAGTTGGTCACAACTTGGATTTGTAATGAGCCTAATTTAGTGTTCAGGCATACTAAGAGGGTTATGTTACACTTTCTTCTTTCTTTCTCATGCCTAACCTTTATTTCACTTGGCTAAGTGCTTATCTTTGCATGTTCAAGTCATGTGTTCTCACTTAGTCAAACTATTTTACTAATCAGCTGATTACTTCATCTTCTTCAGTCATTGATGAGCATTTCTCTTCAAGTCAATGCTTACTAATATGCCTACCCTTAACTTGGTCCATGCACATCCTTGTAGCTATATAAACTATAGTTCTATATCCTGTAACTTTAGTCTAGATCTCCTCAAGCTTCATCTGAATCTCATCCCCTTTACCAAGAGACTCCTCTCTACTCTTGAGTGAGAGCTACCATTGAACCCATTGATGTGTACTTGCCTAGACCAAGTATGGAACCTCTGCTAAGCA
>JBBPKJ010000863.1:0-15738 GCA_038089195.1 Brasilioporus rufonigricans | reverse complement strand
CATCTCCGCGTGTTCCGCACCGGCTCCCTCTCGCCGCCTCCTTCTCTTCCTCCCCCCGCCGCCTCCCCCTCCCCGGCTATGGCCTCCCCCTTGGCCGCCGCCGTCTCCCAGGCCACCTCATCGGGCGACCTCACCGACTTGCTCGCCCTCTCGTCCCTCGCACAGATACACCCCACCGACGATCCCATCCTCGCCGTCCTCAGCGCACGCTTCCGTGCGGACCTGCCCTATGCGAGGATCGGCTCGACGGCCCTCGTGGTCGTGAACCCCTGCAAGACCCTGGCAAACGTCAACGACGCGAGTGCAAGGGAGTATGAGGAAAGATGCTACAAGGATACCAAACTCGGCTTGGCCGATTCCCGGCGGCCTCCCCAGCCCCATGCATACGAGCAGGCTGCAAAGATGTACCTTCTCATGAGAAGGAGAGTCGAGTCTCAAGCCGTCATTGCTCGGTAGGCACCAGCACCACTTCATTTTCTACCCCACATTTTTTCACACCGCTTTTCCTAGTGGCATTTCGGGCTCAGGAAAGACAGCCAGTATCCGTCTCCTCGTAGATCAAATTCTCCGCCTCTCCGCTCACTCCAAGCGAGAAGGCAAGATCGTCGAGCAGATCAAGGCATTCTCCCTCCTCCTCGATTCCTTTGGGAACGCAAAGACTCCCACGAACCCTAATGCCTCACGACACACACGCTATACTGAACTCCACTTCAACGATCGTGGTCGCATCAGCGCAGCCAAAGTGCTCGCTTTCGGTCTAGACAAGTCTCGTCTCGCACGCCTCACACATGAAGAGCGCTCCTATCATGTATTCTACCAGCTCTTGGCCGGCGCAACCCCCATGGAGAGAGATTCTCTCAGTCTCGAGGGTCCCTCCGATTATGCCCTGCTCGCGTCGTCCGGCTGTTACCGTCTCCCTGCCGGCCCTTTTAGCGATGACGGCATTGCCATGGATGATTTGCGGGATGCCTTCAAGTCGCTTGGTTTCAAGTCCAAGCACGTATCATCCATCTTCAGTGTCCTGGCTGCCATTTTGCTACTCGGAAACATCGAATTTGGAGAGGCAGATGCACAGGACGTCTCGGCCTATGTCGTCAACATGCCGGTGCTTCAGCAGGCGGCAAAGCTACTCGGCGTCTCTGCAGAGGATTTGGCCGAGGCCTTGACCTGCAAGACCACCTATGCTCGCAAGGAGCTCTTCACTGTCCTGCTCAATGCGAAACAAAGTGCGATGCAGAGAGACCAGCTTATGCAGGACCTTTACGCTATTCTCTTCGCGTTTGTCGTGGAGACGGCCAATTACAAACTCGCCCCCCTCTCGCAGACACCCTCGTGTTCCGCCACGCAGATCGTGCTTCTCGACCAGCCCGGTTTCCAGACTCGCGGCGCACCGGCTATTGGAACAGCTTCGCCTCTTATCACCGCTCATCTGAGCGGCTTCAATGAATTCTGCTTCAACTTCACCGATGAAGTAGTGGAATCACATGTGCTTCGCAGCACCTTTGACGACAACTCGGGCTTTAATAGCCGAATGACCGCTGATGGCATCTCGTTACCAGCTGTCGTAGTGATGGAAAATTTAGCTTGTGTTGAGCTTCTTCGTGGAGCATCCGTCGGCGACCGTAGTTCCAGGAAACCTACCGGCCTCCTAGGCGTGCTTGACAGGGCTACCACCTCTTTCAAAGCCGGTCGGAGCGATGCGCAGCGGGACGACGAACTACTACAGGACTTGACCTCAAAGTTTGCCGCTCATTCCTCGTTCATTTCGCCTACCCCTGATGAGAGGCAGTCGTTCGGCATCAATCACTACGCGGGCTCTAGCTCGTACGACGTCTCTGGCTTCGTGGAGAAAGACGCAGATCTCCTCGATCCTTCCTTTGTCACCCTCTTGCGTGGCTCCGAGGATTCTCTGGTTGCCAAGCTCATGTCTGGCCCAAGCTTATCTACAGAGAAACATCAAAGCGACGAAGACACGATCGTCCAGGCACAAGTATCTTCTCGTCCTCTCCGCAGTGTTACGCCCTTGTCCGGCACGCAGCCAGAGAACTCCCGTCTGACCCCTAGCAAAATCTACCCAGTAACCACGCAATTAAACCAGGCTCTATCCGATGTTTTGTCTAATCTCCAGAATACTCGACTCTGGACATTGAACTGCATCCGTCCCAATGATAATGGGTTCTCCAACTCTCTCGATAAGCGACGTGTTAAAGGACAAATCCGAGCCCTAAACCTCCCAGATATGATTTCCCGCAAGTCTTTCGAATTCGTTGCGGAGTTTGACCAAGCGGAGTTCTGCGAGAGGTATCGACCAACCATGCGTGGTTCCGATGCGGAGCGCATTCGTCAGTGCGTTCAATCGAATGGATGGGTAGAAGGTGTGGACTTCGCATTGGGACACCAAAAGATATGGTTGTCATATTCTGCTTGGAAAATGGTGGAAGACGTCCTGCGTTCCGCGGAAAAGGAGCAGAAGAAGCTCGCCCGTGAAGAATCGGAGGAAGATGAAAGCATTATGCCGGATGATGCAACGGAGTACTTTCAAACGCCTGCAGAAGACAGGCAACACAGATTCCTCGACGAACGGGTAGCCACTCCGTATCAAGACCCGCCCCGGACTCCCAGTATTTATGAAACCTACGGGCCTGCTCAAGTTGCTTCCCCCAGTTATCGCTATCCTGAAGAGTCCCCGTGGGATAAGAAGACAGAGGGCTACGACCCGTTACCTCCTTTACTTCCCAAGGGTGCAGACCTCGCCGCTACCAATGCACCGGAGGCTTTCGAGGAGCATGTCCCTACCACTCGTATTCGACGATACTGGCTTCATGTTGTCCGCCTCTTCACTGGCCTGATACCGGACTTCGTTTTAACATACATTGGCCGCATGAAACGGCCTGACGTTCGTCTAGCGTGGCGGGAAAAAGTGACCATCTTCGTGCTCATTCTACTCGCCAATGCCTTGGTATTGTTCTACATCATCGCTTTTGGTCTCATCCTCTGTCCCGATTTCAATCGTGCGTGGAATTTCAATGAAGTTGCACAGCATACTTCGACGTCCGACTACTGGGTATCTATTCATGGCAAGGTGTACGATGTCACCCACTTTGTCAAAGGTGACCACAGTGACATTACCGGGAATCCGAGTAACAACGCGGCTACTCTTGCGGCCCTAGCGGGCACGGATCTGTCATACTATTTCCCACCGCCACTAGACCAAGCGTGTGCTGGTCTTGTCAGTGACTCATCCATGCACATCAACATTAAGAACACGACGGATTTCGTATATTCGCAAGCCTCCCATGCATCGGGTAAAAATGCGCCCACCTATCCGACAGCTCTCGATAACGCAAACTGGTACACGCAGACGTATTTGCCCTCTATTGCCCAGTACTATAAGGGCACGTTGGTCTGGGAACCCAGTGACATCTACGGTCAGGCGAATGATACGAACATTCAACGGTGAGCACAGTGCCGTTTGTCGCATTATTGCTTTTTTTTTACTCTTCTTGTATAGGATCTGGGCTATTTACAATGGCGCCGTGTATGACTTGACCGATTATGTGTACACGATGACGACTACTGAGCTCAATATCGCAAAGTACGACTTCTTACCATCTAACATTGTCTCCGTATTCCAGCAGCGGGCCGGCACGGATATCACGTCGTCGCTCAACAAAGTGTTGGATTCCATGGACACAACAAACAGGACTGCCAGTATGGATTGCTTGAACAACGCATTCTATTGGGGCGAGATCGACTTCAGGTATTCTCCCAGGTGCCAGGTTCAGAATTACATGCTGTTGGCGTTCTCTGGTCTTATCATGGCGTCCATGGGGCTGAAATGTAAGTGGCAGTGCACGACTGAGTAGCGCTTCCGGTCTGACATGTCGAACAGTTTTGGCTGCATTGCAACTTGGGACAAAGCGTTTCCCGGAGAGTCTCGACAAATTCGTGCTCTGTCAAGTCCCTTGCTATACTGAAGGCGAGGATTCTCTGCGTAGTACCATCGACTCCCTCGCCGCATTGGACTACGATGATAAACGGAAGTTGATCTTCATCATTTGTGATGGCAATATCATTGGTAGTGGCAACGACCGGCCCACGCCCGACATTGTGTTAGACATCTTCGGCGTCGATCCCGCGGCAAGAAATGCGGAACCCCTCATGTTCAAGTCCATTGGACAGGGATCTCAGAAACTCAACTATGGGAAGGTCTACTCTGGCTTGTACGAGTTCGAAGGCCACGTCGTCCCGTAAGTGTGATTCGCCTCTGACGTTGCCAGCACCTGATGGGGCATCCAAGGTATTTGGTCGTTGTCAAGGTCGGCAAACCAACGGAGCGTTCGAAGCCCGGTAACAGAGGGAAGCGTGACAGTCAAGTTTTACTCATGCAATACCTCAACCGGGTGCACTTCAATGCGCCAATGGCCCCCCTTGAACTAGAGATATACCATCAAATGCGTAATGTCATTGGTATTGACCCCACCTTCTACGAGTACATATTTACCGTCGATGCCGATACCGTGAGTGCCATATCAGCTGAGCCAAACGACACTGCTGATGTTGTGGATGTTGCAGATTGTCACACCTCAGTCACTGAATAGGCTTGTCGCTGCCGTTATCAATGACTCCAATATCATCGGTATTTGTGGTGAGACGAAGTTGCAGAACGAGGAAAATTCTTGGTGGACGATGATTCAGGTAAGATCCTTGATTTCTATTTCGTTCTTCCACCTAACACGTTGTAGGTTTACGAGTATTACATCTCCCACCATCTCGCTAAGGCCTTTGAGAGTTTGTTCGGTTCCGTGACCTGTCTCCCCGGGTGCTTCTCCCTTTACCGTATTCGTACGGCTGACAAGGGTCGTCCAATCTTCATCTCCAACCGTGTCATTGACGAGTACGCCGAACCCAACGTCGACACGCTTCACAAGAAGAACTTGTTCTCACTGGGTGAAGATCGGTTCTTGACGACACTCCTCATGAAGCACTTCCCTTCGTTCAAGACCAAATTCCAACCTGATGCGGTCGCTCGGACCATGGCACCGGTCTCGTGGCGAGTGTTGTTCTCTCAACGTCGTCGCTGGATCAACTCGACTATCCATAACCTGTGCGAGCTCGCCATCTTACCGGAACTTTGTGGCATTTGCTGTTTCTCGATGCGGTTTTTTGTGTACTTGGATCTCATCAGTACATTGGTGGGTACTACCCGACTGCATAATCCATTGTCTAACCGTTACTGATCACACGATTAGATTTTACCCGCCACTGTCGTTTACGTGAGTTCTTAGAATCTGTTGATCTGTCGCCGTCCTCACCTGGACATGTAGTTGGTCTGGCTGATCGTTGAGGTTGCGACTGGAAAATCGCCGATACCTATCATCTCGATCGCCTTGATTGCGGCAGTTTATGGTCTGCAAGTACGTTACCTTCGATGTTGGTTGGGAATGTACTGAATGGGTTGCAATGTCATAGGCTCTCATCTTTATTATCAAGCGAGAGTTCATGCTTGTTGGATGGATGGTCGTATACCTCCTTTCGTGCGTAATGTGATCTAACATCCTAGATTTTTCTGACGTCTGCGTTTCAGGTACCCGGTCTACAGTTTCTTCCTGCCTTTCTACTCCTTCTGGCGCATGGACGAGTTCGGTTGGGGTAACACTCGTATCGTTCTTGACGAGGGAAAGAACAAAAAGGTGATCAATGATGGCAACGAAATGAAATTCAACGATTCCATGATTCCGTACAAGAAGTGGAGTGGTCAGTAGCATTTATCAACTATTGATTGCCGAGCGTCTGATGGTACATTTAGAATACGAAGCCGAGGCTTATGGGGACGGCCAATCCAGCAACTCGCTCAGTGCCGAGCAGAACCCCATGCATGCCAAGCACCTTGCTGCGCCAGTGCCTCGTCGTCCTGACTCGCAACGCCCCTCTGTCTACGAATACCAATCCGATGCTGGGGATTATTACCGCGATACCAATGCTGTGCAAGATCCTCTTCGGGGCCCCCAGTCTCGCCCAAGTTCTCGTGCCATGTCTGACTACAACAGGGCAGCCGGAAACCAGAGGCATTCGACCTTCCCAGGTGCATCACAGGAACATCTGACAACGGGTACACCAGTCAATCAGTTCGGCCCCCTCCCTGACCCGCGCATCATGAGCCGTTCCATGTCCCCTGCGCTGAGCTTGGGAGGTCCTCCACATGCCGTCCGTCCTACCTCCACATTTTCCTTGGCTACGACCGTGTGGGCGGGGCCGAGCAACAACCCTAATCCTTCCGACGACGAGTTGTACGAAGCTCTCAGAACCTATTTGAGTACACAGGACTTGATGACGGTGACAAAGAAGTACGTATCCTCTTTTGCGTCGCTATCTCATCGCTGACTACACGCCTAGAACTGCCCGCGAGGCCATGGCTGCTCGGTACCCGAGAGCAGATCTGACGCCCCGCAAGGACTTTTTGAACCAATCCATTGATAATATCCTTTCGCATTCGTAGAGACTTTGCATTGACTTTGACATTTACCCTCGCTGTACAGTGACATTTACGTCGGTGGACCTTTGGGATTCCCCCTGGACGTTTTTTTTATGTTTTTGCCCGGACACTCTTTCGACTCGTCATGCATTGCGCATCTAATCTTCTCATTTCTTTACATACGTCATAATACTTTGCACGTACTTGGACTTCAAAGTAGGGACGGTTGATTATCCTAGAGATGCTTTACTAGTGCCGCAACCGACGTCGTCCCAACTAGGCGAGCGGACTCCAGTAAAGTAAAATAAGTTACATGAGATAGTCCACCCCAAAGTCACGTCAGTCGAATGACGAATACCATCAGGACGAACGCAATCAACACGACGATGACGCTCATCATGACCAAACACGTCGTCCCCCCACTCTTGCCTCGGAAATCCCGTAACCGGATCCGCTCGCGCTTCATAAACTCAAAGTTACCCTCGACCTTTTCCTGCATGGCCTCGACGATGGACCTGTCCTTTTCGAGCGATTCGGAGAAGTGCGTGGCGTTTCTGCGAAGCTGGGTCGCCATCAGGGCGAGCTGCTCCGAGAGTTCTTCCTGGAGCGCGCGCGAGTTTTGGAGGATGGTCGGGGTGGCGGTGACTTTCGAGGAGGAAGGTGCAGCGAGAGAGGGTTTAGCGGGTGCACCGTGCGAGGGTCCCACTTCCGGTGCTGGCGCTGGTGGTGAAGGTGAAGGTTCTACGACATTGGGCGACACGGGTAGGAGCTCCCGTACGTCGCACACGGATGACGACGAGTCGTGCTCGGTAGGGAGGAGGGTCGCCTCAACAGGCGAACTGGATGGCTCGGCGGACTTGTGGAGGGTAGGGGATTTGGGTACCGGAGGACGGATGGACGGGAGAAGCGGCTTCGGTCGTCGGACCGGAGGCGTTAATTGCTATGGACAAGGCGTCAGTCGTGCACACGTCGACGTCCGGGGCATCGACGCACCTGCTCGACTTGCTGCATGTAATCATCGAGGTGCTTGAGCGTCGTCTTGAAGTGTTGGTAACGACGCTCTTCAGCGCTGGAGGGGAACGGAAGCGTCGTGTTAGCAGAACGTGTCGGCGATGTCGTGGCGAGCGGTGGGGTACGCACGGCGTGGGGTCGACGTTGTCGAGCTCGACGTTCTTGAGCAACAGTCGGGCGTGTCGGATTTGCTGGGAAAGGGCCTTGGTCGGTGGTTCCGACGTGCACTTGGGGGGTGAGCTTACCTGCAGTGTTGCTTGCGCCTTGATCCACGTTTCCCGCTTGGGCGGGTTGCTCTTTGACCAGTCGTCCTCTTGGACGGACTGTTCAAGGCGTTTCATGAGCCTTGGGAGGTTGATCCTGTCATGAAGGACCTGCTCGTCGGTGCGCATGTCGAGCAGGTGATGGTAGCGTCCTCGAAAGGACCGTCACTGCCGGCGAGCATAGTTATGGGAACGACCTTCCCCGTTTGGCTTTGATACATCATTGATCTTTGCCGTCTGGATCCCGAACGTTTTCAACTACACGGCCGCTTCGCCATTGGTCCCAGAGCACACGTCGAGCATGGCATCCTCGAGCGTACGCGAACAACTGAAACATATCAGAGTCATGGTCGAGCGGGCGGCGAGGGAGCCGTACGCTGCGGGACGCGCGGTAAGGCGCACATATGCTGTACCCATACCTCTAACCTAACCCTGGGTACGTGCGTAGCGAAGAGCGGCCTTTCAAGAGCTCATAGCCCTCACTGCACACTCTAACCACCCCTTTTTGAAATCGTACGCCGCGGGCCATATACATGTTTTCTTCAACGACTTTCCGGATCTGGAGGAAGACGCCATCAACGCCGTATATGATCTCTGCGAGGACCACGACCCGAAAGTAGGGCCCACGCGGACGTGGCGGGTTTGACTGTGACTGATGTCTTTCTCTCCAGGTCCGCATGGACGGATACCATGCGGTGACGCAAGTGTCGTCCGTCCAACACAAGTGGGTCAAGAGGAACGCCGACGTCCTCGTCCAACTCCTCCAAAGCGGTAAGTTCTTTCCAGACCTCTTATCCAAGTCACGTCGTATTTCGCCATCTTGATCATGTCTGGCACGCATCCCCTATCGTCGACAGATGAACCCGAAGAAGTCGCAGTCGTCAAGGTCGCCTTGCTCAAACATCTCGATATGGACCCCCCAGTGACGCTTGGCGTGTTATGCGACCAGATCGTTCCACCGGAAGAAGACCTCGACGATGAACGACAGACGAGGGAACGGCTGCGTTCACTCGTTCTGTCCTTCTTGGCAACGGACGCAATCGGGGTGATACAAAAATATACGGACCCTCCGGGCTCAGAGGCGGAATACATTCTCGTTTCGCAGCTTATTATGGTGTGTATACAAATGGGGATATATGTCCATGTGCACTCTTTGATCATCGAGCAGGCTATTACTAAACTGGACACCAGCGATGTGGACATCATCGTGAAAGATATTCTCTTGCGGTTACCATGCTACCAAGATGATTCTAGAGGCGACGAGTTACTTCAAGCTATTCTCGATAAGGCCGCGACATCACTTCAGACGCCACCGAATGACCCTGGACAACTAAAGATTGCACTCCATTACATATCGCTGGCTCAGACGGCTACCGTCGATCTACATGCTACGCCAGCAGTCAAATTACTCCAATTCTATATTGGTTCTCTGACGCGCAAATTGGTCCTTCAGAAATTCCTGCCAGAAGACCGGATCCGGGTAGTCTCTTGGATCGTGGACGCACTATTCGTGAGTGAACGTAAGAATATCACTCAGACACACCAAATTGCGCAGCTTCGGAGACAAGTGGTCGATGCTAGCTCTATTTTCTTGGAGGTTTGTCAGTGTATATTTTCGGTCCTCCACTGAGCTGAGTTGTGCAGGTACTGTTCGACTCCAAGCTGTATACAGATGATCTTTGGCGTGCCGTGAAGAGTACTCTTCATGCCATCAACACGGTACGTCCTTCTCGATCGAATATCGAGGATGACATAACTCTTTCCAGCGCAAAGAGTTAGAAAATTGGACATTACCACCGTACCTGATCACTTCTATCAGTAAATTTTACCAAGTCTTGTCCAGTGGGCAAACGCAAGGACACGCCATCGAAATCCAAGGCCTAATAAGGGTTCGCAATGGGCCGCTCTCCCCTTCTCCATTGACCCCCGACATCTTTTTTGTTCGTTTGAGCAGCTTCTGGCGGGTGAGCAACCGTCGCCGTCGTCGTCGTCGCAAGTGCCCATTCAAGAGGTGAAACCTATGGGGAAGAACGGAATTACGTTAGATCGGCCAGCTCACCTGCCGCAAAGACCAGTCACGAGTCCGCCACCCTTGTTAACGACCACGCTTGACCTTCCGTTGACATGGCCGGTGACGGCAACGCAGAAATCACCGATACGAGACAACGTCCATATCTCAAACATGTCAACGTCTCCCAAACGATTGGGTAGTTCTCCGGAAGACATCCCGCGATCCAAAAAGGCAAAGACGAATTCGAGAGGACAGGATGCTCCGACGCCGTCGTTACTCAGTCGTATTGCGGATGCTGGAAATGCCAGCTCGGGTGGTTACTCGGAACGCACGGTAAAGAGGCGAAAAAAGCGTTTCGAAAAGGAGCAGTCAGTTGAGCCTGATCGACATCCATCGATCGGGTACAGCATCAAGGGTGCTGCCAGCGCACAGAGGAACGGGGGTGGGTCGGAGCATTCATTGCTCGATAGGATGAATCCTGAGGATAGGTGAAAGAGATAGTGACTAGTAGGATAGCTGTATTGTGTGACGATGCAATAGAGCGACCCGTCATGATGATGGAAATCAACGTTCAGTCTAGTGTACACTGCCACAGCTTGCATCTATTATCTGTCTAGTTAAAACATAGCATTGCAATGTGCGGAGTGGCTGGTCTTGAATCATGACAGAACTTGATGGCATCTACCACAAGAAGATAAACCTGACCGACGGAGGCTTGGTGAGGATCGACTTGGATGTGTTGCCGCTAATCAGTGTCTCAGCGACCCGGATATGACCTGACAGGGAACTACATTGGAGGACGTCCTGAAATTCGAGATCGCCCACACCCCATTATGGTCTACTCGTGCGGCTGCAGACGAAGAAAAGTCAGAGTTACTCGTTCAGGCACACTTGTCGTTCCTGCGTGCAGGAGCAAGGACGTTGCTGACATCTACGTAAGTAGACTCACTGCGTACAGCAGCACCATCTCCGATTTCCTAAGCTCGCGCGGGTAGATACCAAGCTGCCTTCAACACGTTCGAGCGCGAGGGTTATCCCCGCGAACGAGCACTTCGAATCATGTCGAATGCAATTTTGATGGCTGCCCGTGCACGCGAACTATATTGCGCCGAGAACGAGAGCGTCCGCCAGAACGACGTCCGCATCGTGTTATCACTCGGTACATATGGGAGCACCGTCTCCCCCATGCAGGACTTTGATGGCATCTTTCCGCCACCTTATGGTCCCAAAGCGTACTCGGCCACGGAACAAAACACCACATCGTTTGGAGACGACGTGGAGGGCATGGGAAGGTCCATCCAAGCACTGACAGAATTCCACGCGGAACGACTCCTGACATACGCTCACATGCCAGAAGCTTGGGATCTTGTGGACGCTGTCGCGTTCGAGACCATTCCAGTGGCAAGGGAGGTCACGGCGATCAGGCATGCAGTCACTCGAGTGGCATCGTCGCTCCGTGGAGAGGGAAAACACATGAAAGCATGGTGGTTGACTGCTGTATTTCCAAGCGGACGGTGTCCGGAGACCCACGTTCCAGGTGGAGAGCACTTCAGCGCCAAGGACGTGGCAGGCCTCATGGTACGGGAAGGGGCGGATGCGGAAGGGAGGGCGCTGGTCGTCCCGGACGGAATTGGCTTTAATTGCGTGGCCGTGGGGCATCTGCAAGGATTGCTGGACGAGTTCGAAGCAGCCTCTATGCAGGTGATCGGACGAGAGAGGAAGTGGCCGTGGCTGGTGATCAAACCAAATGGGAGTGCCAGGAACCAGGTCGGTTGGCTAGAAAGTGTAATGGGATGTGTCGACAAAGCATGTAGGCAATGGTGGGGCGGGTTGATCGTAGGGGGTTGCTGTGGAGTTGAGCCAGTCGATATCCTCATGTTGTCGACGAGACTGGAGCAGTACCAAGACAGGGGGTATTGACTTGAAATAGACAATGCGTGAGAATATTCCGCGGCAATAACCGAGCGGACACTCAGAGCGGTGTGTTGACCAAGGACGACGAGCCAAAATACCGAAAAGTCTGTCAACGTCGCCCGAGACGACGCGCAAGTCCAAAACGCCGTAAACGGTGTGTATTTACGTCCGTCTTACTATACTATGGTTGCCATAGGACGGACGTCGCGGAACGCAGACATTGGATGGAGTGTCGCATGTGTGGATGACATTGGGACCATCGTACTGATGATCGTCCAGGTCCAATCATGTCGTCAAAATTACCCTCTATTCTGAGTGCTACGGATGAGGAGATCCGGCTCCTCCTGGCTGCACAGTGCCACATCGGAACCAAAAACTGCGACAAGCAGATGGAGCCATATGTCTACAAGCGAAGAGTTGATGGTGAGTCTGCAGAGATCGACGCGCTGGCATAAAGTCGACGTCTGTTGTCAAAGGGATTCATGTCATCAACATCGGGAAAACCTGGGAGAAGCTCGTGTTCGCTGCCCGTGTAATCGCTGCCGTCGAAAACCCAAATGACATTTGTGTTATCTCTGCACGTCCTTACGGTCACCGTGCTGTCTTGAAATTCGCTGCCAACACCGGAGCTCAGGCCATCGCCGGTCGTTTCACCCCCGGTTCTTTCACCAACTACATCACTCGCTCGTTCAAGGAGCCCCGTCTCATCATCGTGACCGACCCTCGTGTGGACCACCAGGCTATCCGCGAGGCATCATATGTTAACATCCCCGTCATCGCTCTCTGCGACACCGATGCCCCTCTCAAATTTGTCGACGTTGTGATTCCCACGAATAACAAGACTCGCCATTCCATCGGTCTGATTTGGTGGTTGCTCGCACGGGAAGTCCTAAGGTTGCGTGGGACCATTCCCCGCACGCCCGATGGCTGGAACATCATGGTGGACATGTTCTTCTACCGCGACCCCGAGGAGGTGGAAAGGCAGCAACAGGAGGAAGCCCAGGCCAAACTCGCTGCTGCCGAGCCAGACGCTCAACCCGGTCTCTCGGAGTGGGACGTCGCGTCTGCTCCTCAACCAGGGGCTATCAACCCTTTACTTGCTGGAGAGGGTGGTAGGTGACATGCTCATCTGATTCGGGCGCTATCTCAAATTTCCTAGGTGCCCTCGACTGGGCCGCAGACGGTGCACAAGCAACCGATTGGGCAGCAGAACCCGCATCGAACTGGGGTGCTGCAGAACCAGCTGCCAGTGGATGGGATTAACCTTGCTATTGTCTTTGTGGCTCAGGGAAGATGGACGTACACTGCTTTTAGGTGGTGGTCGCTGGAATTTGGCAGTATACGAATTATGCGTTTGTTTTCCTGCTCTTCCTTACACACGAAATATGCAAAAATACGAGCGTCATGAGATCTTGAGAGCTATCCATAGTCACTGCCATCAGCTACTAACGCCTGGGTGATGCTACTCTGGATTACATAATAGCGCGCCATCCCGCCATGATTTGGAGGGCTCGGGAGTATCCGCGTGCCAAGCTGGAGGGCTTCCACATACCACTGAGTTTTTGATCATCGGGAGGGAGCCAAGAAGAGGACCCCTGGTTCACTCGTTTGTCAACCAATGACAGCTTGGTCTCGTTCTCGACAGCGGCGCATCCATATGCTCCCAGGAGTGCCATGGATGGCCGGGTCCAGCAAGTTATAAAGAGCCTTGCAAACTAGCCATGGATGAGGTTGCCTCCCGACTCCTCCAACTGTCCGACCATGTTAACCCCCTTCGTTTACTCGCATACATCTTGCGAGAAATATGTCGTTCCACCTTGCAAACTACGCGCTTTCGGAAACGAGTGGCAGTTCTACCTTTTACTTTCCGTGATCCATCTCTCTCCACTCGTGTGGGGATCCGCTATTGGCGAGATAGATCTTACTTATCTCCAAAAGGCATTTCTTCATCACCTATGTTGGGGTCTTGTCCCGGAGAGGTGCCAGAAACGCGTCGAGATCCTCACCGATAGGATAGTGAAGATGGACGCGTATCCTGCAGCCTATGGCGGTTTCAGCGACGTCTGGAGATGTCTGCTGCTACGCAAGCAGAAGCCTCCTAGAAGGGTAGGTTGTGAGATCATCTGAGTCCCAGCAGACAATACTCAACATTATTGAAATATTACAGGTAGCTGTAAAGGCCATTCGTCCTGTGTTCGCGAACGACAAAGAATTACAGGTCAAGCGAAAGGTTGGTCCCGTTTGATATCAGGCACTGTCGTGACTTTGCCGTTGACACCTCTCCGTCAGGCTGTTGAACAGGAGCTCAAGGTTTGGGCTGGGCTCAAACATCCGAATGTTCTGCCTCTGTATGGCATTACACTTGGATTCGGGCCATTCCGCGCTTTCGTCTGCCCGTGGGCAGATAATGGCACGTTGTCCGATTATTTAGAGAAATTTGGATCACGATTGGATCTGAAGAACAGACTGACCCTGGTATGTCGCTGAAATACTGCCGATCTCGCATCGCATAACTCTATACACAGCTTGGTGACATCGCAACTGGTCTACAATATCGTGAGTCCTTGAGCCTTCTCACTCGTTTCAGTTGATTTCAATGACTAATGTAGTGCACTCTCGTAACATAGTCCATGGTGACCTTAGCGGCGTACGTCTATTCTGCCCGAATTCAGCTTCTACAGGGAACTTCATCATTGATTGATTAGTCGAACGTCTTGATTACCAAAACCGGACGGGCGCGTCTCTCTGACTTCGGTCTCTCGATGCTAGTTGACGTTTCAAACACGTCAGCTTCTGGTGTTGCATTTCCCGGCAATATTCGATGGGCAGCTCCAGAACTCCTCGACGGATGTAAAGAGGGGGCGCTGGCGTCGCAGTTGTCCAACCCCCAAGCGGACATCTATTCGTTTGGAAGCGTCATGCTACAGGTTGGATGCCCTCATTTGTCCCATCCGCAGATCTTAAGTTTTGTTGACGTTCTAAACAGATCCTGACCGGTAAACTACCGTTCCACGGGATTCAAAGGGTCGCTCAGATCGTAATCATGGTTTCGTGCGGCCGCCAACCACCTCGGGAAGACGGATGGGATGGCAGGGATATTCCGGACGTGCTGTGGGAGTTTGTACAGGCGTGCTGGGCGACGAGTCCCTCTAAGCGGCCGTCGAGCGAGAAAATTGTTCACTTTATCGGGTATCAGCTATCGAGAATGTGATGCTGAATGAATGAAATTGGCGCTCACACCAATACGAAGGATATATCAATTCGATATTAATACTGTATGAAGTGCCTAATAATGTTTCAACCACATGTACTATCAATATTGCTATACTCTATAATGGGAACATGAACCAACCCTTCAGCTTGTTTCTATATATCGCCTTCGGATAGCACGGCAGTCTTTCGTAGAACCAGTTCAATCTTTCATTCTGGACCGGGTACTTGCTGTATAATGGGGTGGATCATGGTATGACAGTTCACGGCATCCGCATGCGCTTTGTCATCCGCTCTGGAGCTCTGAGGCTGCTACGCAAGTTCATCGTTACTCTGAGTCGGTTTGCAAATCCTTAAACACACCTCTTGTTGGTATCTGTTTCGGCTGTGCGACAGGAACGTCGAGTGGGTAGAGTGGAGACGGAAGCATAACTCGGAAGCCATATCTGGTTTGAGTATATTGCAAGTACTTCTGAGGTATACCGAGACCAGCTGGACAAATCGATTTCTACCGAAGGTGTATTGGAAGTCCGTGCTATTCTGTTTTTCCTCTGACAGAAGCCTGTACTCTACTGTACCAACGTTTAGCAGAGTACCGTACAGGATTCGATTGGTAGTCTTTTTCGCGGCCCATTTGTCCCAATCTGTGTCAGATCACATCGACCAAGGTATAGATATCAAGCACGCCTTACAAGGGGATTCGTGCACATACCAAAAGTTGCGGGGTCTGACTTCCACTTCGAAAGGCATCTACAGTACATATGGTTACTGTAGCCTTCAGTGTATAGAGGCAACTGTAACGCGTAACGGGATGGTGGTTGCGTTGCTAATTCACCCCCAGTCGCGCGTAATGG
>JBBPKJ010000862.1:0-15738 GCA_038089195.1 Brasilioporus rufonigricans | reverse complement strand
CAAACGACCCCTGCGTCCACAAAGCAGACTTGGTCAATTTCCTTATCGACAAAGGGGCCGACCCTTCCACTGTCACGGAGAACGGGGATACTCCTTTACATTTGCTCCTGTCCAGTGATGCTTGCTACGACAACGCAGATACCCTTGCGAGCATTAAAACCCTCATTGATGGTGGATGTGACCCCCGTGCAAAGAACCTAGCTGGGAAAACAGTAATGCATGCCGCAGCGACGCATGGATTTATCGCCGTCTTGGAATATCTCCTTCTACGAGATATACCATTACCCCACGATATCCTCCTCGCTTCGACAGAGACGATTCGTTTCCTGCTCAAAAGGGGAGTTGATTTACGCAGTGTTGCGACCAATTGCGGGGATGTGGTGGGGCTAATGCACCGTGGTTCTTTATTACCTCCTAATAGCAAAATCGAAAGCCGCCTAGACCGTGCAAAGCTTTTTGTCAGTTTAGGCTGGGACCTTTCATCGAGGGATTCGAAAGGCGAAACAGTTACCCATGTCGTGGCGAGAACAGGGGAAATTTCTACTCTCCAATATTTGCTGTCACGGCATGTTCCACTCCCTGCCGATGTGCTGCTCGCTGCGGTGCCAAGTGACGAACGGCGTTGCACACACGAGACAGTACCAATGGTTTATTTCTTGATTCTTGAGGGAGCCAACGTGAATGTCGCCACATCCAATGGAGACACCCTTCTGCATCTTGCCTTGAAATCCGAGGTCACTCTTCATCATGAAGACCCGTATCTCAACGACCGCAATGATTTGTGCAGGCTCCTCGAGATCTTGTTGGAACATGGTGCCGATCCCTGCGCAAGAAATGTGAACGGACAGACGTCTATTGATCTTGCAGAGGCGAAGGGACATTTTTTCAGGGATAACTTCCTGCGGTTGGTTCGGAACTCTCGCGCACAGCGTGTGCATCCCTAGTCAAAGATTGGCATGTTTGAGAACGTACGAAAAGTGTACTACTACATTTATGATTTATCCCCGCAGAAATGATGTTTTAACGTAGCTGAATGTACTCGATACATGACGAACAACCTTATCTTGGTTCCACTTCGGCTAGAGGTTTCCTTGATTTTCTAACCATTCTCTTCTCTAGCCTAGGCTTTTGCCAGTGGTCAGGGTCAGGGGTTTTTCTTAGTCAGGCTACCGGAGTAAACAAGTACAATGATCTGGAGAGCTTGTGGCTCTCTATTACCTACTCCTACTGTGGTATGGGCCCTCACGCGGGGCATTCTACTGCGCTGAGTAGGCGCAAGGAGAAGAAACAGGTCAAACCCCTTCATGCGACCAGGGTCAAGAAAATAAATGACAGAAAGCAGCTAGAGGAATTAGATCAGCTCGCTATGGAGTTCGTGAGTAAAGCACCTGAACCCAGCTCATAGACTCATGCGGATACGAGATTCCTTTAGGAGCCTCCGGATGACTTGAGGGCGTTTGCAGATCTCCCAATTTCCCATCATACCAAGCGCGGTATGCCACACTCTTGGTCTAGGACGACTCACTGCCTCACACATGCTTAGGTCTCAAAAAATGTTTCTTTGTCGACATGACCGACATCCAAGCATCGAGCATACCAGTCTCGTTAAAGGGCAAAGATGTCCTTGGCGCCGCGCGGACAGGAAGTGGGAAGACCCTCGCGTTCTTGGTTCCTACACTTGAGATACTCTATCGTCGCAAATGGGGACCTCAAGACAGACTCGGCGCTTTGATCATATCGCCAACGCGAGAATTGGTACGTCTCTGAAACTGGAGGTAAACACACGTTGTAACGCTGGGCAAGGCTGTCCAAATATTCGACGTATTGCGTTCCATAGGCTGCCATCATGGTTTTTCTGCCGGACTCGTGATTGGTGGGAAGAATCTCAGAGACGAACGCGAGCGCTTGTCTCGAATGAACATACTCGTCGCGACGCCGGGTCGGTTGTTGCAGCACATGGACCAAACGTTTGGCTTCGAGTCCGATAACTTGCAGATTCTGGGTGAGTGATCTGTGCTGTTCTTTATGGACTACGCGAGAACATACTTTACACTAGTTCTTGACGAGGCCGATCGCATCCTCGATATGGGTTTCGCCAAAACATTGTCTGCACTCTTGTCCCATCTCCCGAAATCCCGTCAAACACTACTCTTCTCGGCCACACAAACGCAGTCCGTTACGCAGCTGGCCCGTCTCAGCCTCAAGGACCCAGTCCACGTCAGCGTACAAGAAGCTGGAAGCTCAACGGCGACGCCCGCGAGCCTCTCACAACACTACAGTGTATGTACGCTCGATCGGAAGCTTGACATTCTCTGGTCGTTCGTCAAGACGCACCTCCACTCCAAAGTCCTCGTTTTCCTCTCGAGTGGGAAGCAGGTCCGATTCGTGTTCGAGGTGTTCTGCAAGATGCAGCCCGGAATATCGTTACTTCATCTACATGGAAAACAGAAACAGGCCACGAGGCTGACAGTGTACAATCGCTTCACGTCTTCGCAGCATGCAGTATTGTTCGCGACTGACATTGCCGCGCGTGGGTTGGACTTTCCGTCGGTCGACTGGGTCGTTCAGGTCGACGCACCGGAGGATGCTAAGACGTATATTCACCGCGTGGGGCGGACGGCGCGATATGATAGCTCTGGCAAGGGACTCTTACTGCTCCTTCCTAGCGAAGAGGAAGGCATGCTCGCTGCGCTCGGGAAGAAAGAAGTCAAGATCGAAAACATCAAAATTCGTGCAAGTAAAACTCAGAGTATCCAAAACCAACTCCAAAACTTCGCTTTCCAAGACCCTGAGATCAAGTATCTCGGGCAACGCGTGAGTCTCGTGTTCTTACTTAGGTGTGGATTCCATCCGGGGACTGATGGTCCTTTTCCGTCAGGCATTCGTATCCTACGTCCGCTCTGTATATCTTCACAGGGACAAGTCGATATTCAAGCTCGACGAACTTCCCGTCGACAAGTTTGCAGAATCGCTTGGATTGCCTGGTGCACCCAAGATCAAGCTCTTGAGTAAGGAGCAGGCGAAGAAACAAAAGAACGCGTCTCGGACTGTAGCCGCCCTTCAAGCACAAATTGAAGCTGAAAAGGCCGGCGCATCTAATGATGATGATGAAGGCGTGGAGGGCTCGACGAGTTCAGAAAGCGCTGAAGAGTCGGAAAACGATAGCCAGAGATCACCTACACCAATCAACGCGACCACCTCAACTGAGGGCTCTAAACTGACCAAAGTTCGTCTCTTTCTTCATCTTTTCATTTGTTCGACTAGGACTATTTCGTAGAATTCGGTGCGAACAAAGTACGATCGGATGTTTGAACGCAAAAACCAAAATATCTTATCCGAACACTATTCCAAACTCGTCGATCATGGAGACGTAACAGACGAGGAAGATGAGTTTATTACTCTCAAACGCGCTGACCACCATCTCGACCTCCCTGTCTCTACCGATCCTGATCCCGATATCGCAAACTTGTCGAAACGAAAGCTGAAGCTGTCGCGAACGAAACGGATGGTCGCCAAATACGGTCAATTGGGACATAAGCTCGTTTTCGACGACGAAGGAAATCCGCACGAGGTATATGAGATGGTCAACCCGGACGAGTTTTACAAGCATGGAGCGGACGCTGTCAGGGAGGCGGGTCGAACATTTGCCGAAGGAGAGAAAGGAAAGCTGAAAAGTGTAGACGTCATCGACAAGCGGGAAGCAAAAGAAAAGAAGAAAGAGAAGAGCCGGAAACGCAAGGAACGCGAATGCGGAGTAAGTGTAAATGCCCTTGCTCACTGTGTCGCATACTCAAACCTCACATGAAGATGCGCGAGAGGGACGAAGTTGGCGTCATCGTCGGGTCACCAGACGATCGAGACAATGGTCATGTTACTCCCGACTTTGACCTACCGTCAGAGGACGAATGTGATGATGACATTGACCTCCCTCCCCCCAAGCGAACTAAGTCGTCTTTCACGTCGAACGTGAGGCGTGCGGCGCAGCCTGGCGACATCGAAGTGGAGGAAGATATGGCACTGCGGTTACTACGAAAGAAGTGAGCCTTCCTGTACTGGATGTATTCCATGCTGCTAGTATGTACCTCCTGATGAATGAATGATGGGTGCATGCGTGCGGTAGGGTGAGCCTAAGCTACCGATTGAGTAGATTTAGCCCCATTCCGACTTGTTCCCAAACGAGGAGGAATCCGCTTCCGCCATACATACAGGCGGAGTCTGAGTGTGAGCAAAATCTGCCAGTGCTCTTGTTGGCAGACCCTGGTGCTCACCGTTGCTGTAAATTTGCTGTTGCTGGTCCGCAATTACAACGGCTTGTTGGAGGATCCTGTGGGCTCCTGTGAAGACTTTAGGCTACAAAGCTGACCGCTCCACCCTGAGTATCCCAAAAATTTCCATTGATCAACATACCCCCATCGTTGACTACTCTTCAATCGGCTATGAGCCTTTGTCGCCTTCAAGGTCCTATCGTGGTTGGCATGAACTTGGTTAGAAGGGCTGTGCTGCGACCTCGATTTGCTTCCAGCGCTGCTTCCGAGGTACGAGCCACAAATAGACCAAGTTTTCATGCCTTCTGATCCCTCGTCTGATTCATGCTTTAGCTTCGTTCTGCGCCTAGCACTCGATACCTCAAGGTCACTCATGACCTGTCTACCGCCCCAAAAGCATCCGTTACCTCGAGTACCCTCGACCTCGCGGAGCAATACGTCCTTGGCGTGTATGCGCGACCGCCGTTCGTGCTCTCACACGGTCGCGGAAGCTGGGTGTGGGATACCGAGGACCGAAAATTCCTCGACTTTACCGCAGGGATTGCGGTGAACGCGCTGGGTCATGCCGACCCTGGCGTCGCAGAGGTGAGCAACAGTCAATCTCGGTCTCTAGTTTTGTATTCAAAGTCGCTCGGGGCTCAGGTTTTGCAACAACAAGCGTCGACATTGCTTCACACGTCGAACGTGTATCACAACCGATGGGCGCCGAGGCTTGCGGAGCTGATCGCGACCCTTACTCAACGACACGGTGGTCTCGGCTTTCCTACGGGCTCATCCCCTGCGACGAAAGGTGCCAAAGTTTTCTTTTCAAGCACTGGTACCGAAGCCAACGAAGGTGCGCTGAAGATCGCACGCAAGGTCGGCAAGGACCGGTGGGCTGCCGCTACGGGTGGCAAAGCGGACGACCCTTCCTGCACGAAAACACGCATCGTGTGTTTCGACAACTCGTTCCACGGTCGCAGCATGGGTGCGTTGAGCGTCACGTCGACTGAGAAGTATCAAGCGCCGTTCCGCCCGCTGCTACCAGGTGTCGACGTTGGAGCGTACAACGACCACGAGGGTCTCTCCGAGCTGATCAGCGACGATACCTGCGTGGTCATCGTAGAGCCTGTGCAAGGCGAGGGAGGGGTCACTGCTGCCGACGAACCATGGTTGAGGGCATTACGAAAACGCTGCGACGAAACCGGGGCTGTGTTGATCTATGACGAAATTCAGGTGGGCTGGATGCAAAGACCCAAGAATGTCTCTGATGCGCACTGCAGTGTGGCCTGTTTAGGACTGGATCGCTATGGGCGCACTCTCCCCTTCCGGTCGACTGCCACCCCGATATCGTCACGATGGCAAAGCCTTTGGCGAACGGGTATCCCATCGGCGCTGTCCTCATGCGCGATTCGATTGCCTCCACGATGACGGCAGGTGAGATGCAGAACACGCAGTGTCCGCAATGCTAACGTCTCCGCCCCAACAGGTACGCACGGAACGACGTTTGGGGGGTCACCCCTGGCGTGTGCTGTCGGTCACCACGTTCTGGGCCGGCTCAGTTCACCGACGTCAGTGGCACATGTCAAGGACATTAGCGCCTATCTAGATAGCCGACTAGAACTGTTGGCTCAATGGTTCCCGGACCTTATCCAGGACAAGATCCGAGGTCGGGGCCTCCTCCGTGGCCTCGGATTTAAAAACGAGGCACATCCTGGTCAAGTCGTGCAGTTAGCGCGGGAGCGTGGTGTCCTCATGCTGACGGCTGGCAAAGACGCCGTTCGTCTGGTTCCGTCCCTGAACGTTGGCAAGGACGAGGTAGATGTGGCTATCGATGTACTAGAGGGTTGTTTGACGGTGCTGCGAGGATGAATGTATATCGCTGAGTGTAGATGACAAAAGAGGGAATGTAACCCCCTAGAGAGGGGTGTTTATAGAGCAGTGTTACGAGAGAGGAGCACGTTCTTGTGTGATTCCATGCACGTTGCTATCAGTGATATAAATGACTCGCACTGGGGTTGTCTCACCTCTGCAACTTACAGAGTCAGTCGAATTACAGGACTTAGCCCACAACGATAGCCGAAACCAAGCCATGCCCGTAGTCCGAGTCCGAAGCCGGGAGGACATCCTAGAAGACATTTCGTCAGACAAACCACAAGGTAAGGCTCTGCACGCGCCAAATCGTGGTTGATCCTCTTCAGGGCCATCCCGAGTCTCATCCCCGCCGATCGTGCGTCGCCGCACTAGGACTTCATCTGTTGCATCTTCCCTTCCTTGCCGTCCACTCTTTGCTCATCGGCCATTTTACAGGCTGGAAGAAGAAGCTCCTAAAGCTTGGCGTCTCGTTTTTTCTCTTCGGGCTTATCAATAATGGTGACTACCATACCTCTCCACTTGCATCTCGTGCCGAGCTAAAGCAATCACCTCTAGTTTTATATGTGATCATTCTCTCCGCTGCACTCGATCTGGTACCCCCATCCACTCCCAAGGGAATTATCGCCTTCTGCAACATATTTCCCGCTCTGCTGGCAAAGCTTGGATGGCCTTATTTCCTCAAAGGCAAGATACGGTATACCCGGCGCATCATAGGATGCGCGTTGTTGAGTTTCGTCGGCATGCTGGTGAGCATGGTTTTTGGAATGGGAGAGGCAGTGCTAATTGCCACTAGGTCGTTGCTCTGTATGAGAGCCTATATGCGAGATTGCTTGGCATCTCTCTGGCATCTTTCTCTTCTGGTAATTCTGAACTCGTCATCATCCCAATGTGATCTGACGTTTGGTAGGTTTGGGAGAAATGACGTTCCTGCAGCTGTCGACTACCTATAATCTTGCTATGGGAGGACATAGCGTTGGGTGAGTACGTTTAATTGGGTCCAGGAACTTTTGAACTAAATGGACCTCTAGTTATTTCGCCTCTGGTACTGGCGCTGCTGGACTCGTCGGAGCCTTCATGTGGTGGGAAGTCAGAGGACTGGGTGTTCGTCTGGGTGTGGGCGTTTCCGCGGTACTGCCCTTTGTATTACCCTTGACATACTTCCTCTTGCTTCCTCGTCCCACTGCATTTATGGATGAGCCCTCTCCTGGGTCTTACACTCCTTTGCCCGAAGAAGATCCGGATATGGCAGCTGTAGAGGTTACCGAGGGGGATACCCTTCTCGGTCAGCCGTCCAAAGTACCAGTGTTTTTAAATGCCGGAGACAAGTGGCGCTTAGTAAAGCCGATGATCCTCAAGTATATGCTTCCGCTTTGTAAGCACTCTGCCTTGTGTTGAATGATAAAGACCTGATCACCTCTTGCAGTCTTGGTGTATACTGTGAGTACTTATTCCGATGCTAATCACCCTCGTGTTGTTCATTGTCGAGCTGTAGTTTGAGTATACAATCAACCAAGTGAGCCTCCTGAAACCCTTTTCTCCACCTGCTGAACACTTCCATTGCAGGGCGTTGCACCAACTTTACTGTATCCGGTACCGTCACCAGAACGTGATGGCCTTCTGAGCAAGATTATCCATTCCCTTAGAGACTACTACCCACTATGGCAGGTACGGATACCTTACGAGTCTATTTATCCGAGTTCGCTTATGCTATTTCTATTTCCCCATTCGCAGCTCGTGTATCAATCTACGGTTTTCGTCTCCCGCTCCTCGATCTCTCTCGGTCTTCCGCCCATTCCAGAGAAGCTTCTCTCTCTTCCAGCAGTTGCTCAGTTCCTGATCCTTCTGACCTTGATGTACGAATCAGCGGTTGGGATCTTTTCCGAGGATCATGCCGCGACCAGCATCATGTTCGTCTTTCTCCTGATCAGCATAGAGGGTATATGCGGCGGGCTCGCATAGTAAGCGTTTTTTCACCTTCGGGCGCGAAAGAGCATCAGGCTGACGTTCGGCTCTCACAAGTGTAAACGTGTTTTACCGGATCAACCAGGAACGACCTGATCCGTCCACGGTGATTGACATGGAACGAGCGAGGCAAGAACTCGAGTTCAAGATTGGCTCGTTGGGCTTCTCAGACTCGTCTGGCATCCTGCTCGCGTCGTTGCTTGCGGTACCGACGGAGGTGGAGCTGTGCAGAGCGCAGGTGGCGAGAATGAAGCTGCTCTGCCAGGGGCTGTAGCGACGAGCGGCGTGGTGCGTCGTCTCGGATCGCATACACGCTCAGGCTTTGCCCAGTACGTTTTAGAACGTCTGGCACGAGACTACACTACGGATGTTGATACGCAAGTCGGTAATGACGGTACGCTCGTCACAAAGGGTAATATGGGCCACACGACCATGCTATTAATACAATATTCTGTATATAACATGGTGTTCTTGGATATTGGACGTACAGACTATAGTCAACAGTTGGATAGCAGAAAGTAGCAGGTACATATGCGTAAGAACAAGACAAGGTGGACATACAGCCTGAGACGGCTTACTGAACGCACGGGGAATGACATGGTGAGAGTGGGGGAGCGGCTTCCAGGTTCTAAGCCCCATATGTCGAATGGCAGCATGTACATCAGCTTCCTCGTTATCAGGCACAGGGGGTCAATGGGTTATTTGTGAACGTGTCGAAGCGAAAAATGACAGACCAATGCTAGCTCATGGTCCATGGAATTTAAGACCAGAGGATGTTGCTTTGGTTGCGTCGACCCGGACGAAGCCGTAGTACTGTGTCGAAGGCGCATGGCACTGAACCCAGAAGATCAAGATTAGGAATTTCCCTATGCCAGAGAGAGGGGCAATCTCAAGTGTCGTTTGGTGACTGTATCGAAAAACCAGCACGGGGTCGAAGCTTGCGATAGGTACAGCCCGTAAACCTGACGGGCTCGCTGCCATGGAGGCAAATGATATCGGATGAGGGTAATCGAGATCAATACCCATCAAAACAGCGGAGGCAAGCGTTCGCTGGATCCAGCTCACCGTTTGAAAATAGTCGATTCCCAATGCGCGATCATCATATATCCACAACCATCATGTATCTGCACGATATCGTGGCGTTCTCGTTTACTATCATTTATTGATTTCTGTAGAAAGAAAGGCTGGGTAGGAGGTGTGGGATAGGCCACACGTTTTCTGGCCTGGGTGTGGAGTCATGCCAAGGGTTGGCTCATCGCGGTGAACGAAGATAGGACCAAATATATATCCGTCGTTGACAACCCGAATGCCAGACATCGCAGAGGGACAGGATCGTCCATAGAGCACGAGGTAAGGTGTGAACTAGTCTGCATGTTGCAACTTCGATGTTGAGGTACGTAAACCCGTGGCAACTAAGGGCGACTTCTGCCAACGAGGATAACAGACCAGCCTGGTCATGCCTGCAGCCTGCCGAATCCGAAGGCAGGGGGATGTCATAGAAGACATTTCGCTCGACGAGTCACAAGGTGAGGCTCAGCTAAGTCGTGGGGCGTCGATCCTCTCTCCTGAGTGTCATCCCCGCAAATTGTGCGTGACCGCACTTTAAGAACTTCACTTGTTGCACTTCACCCTCTTTGTCGTTGATCCTCTGCTCATCGGCAAAGTCACAGGCCGGAAGAAGTTCTTGAAGCTTGGTGTCTCATTTTTTATCTTTGGGCTCTTCAACGACGGTGAGTGACATGCATATCTATTTGCATCCTGTGTAGGACCGAAACAATCGGCTCCAGTTTTATATGTTATCATTCTCTCCGCAGCGCTCGATCTGGTACCCCCATCCACTCCCAAGGGAATCGTCGCTTTTTGCAACATGTTTCCCGCACTGGTGGCAAAGCTTGGATGGTCGTATTTCGTCAAAGGCAACATACGATATACTCGGCGTATCGTTGGATGCGTGTCGTTGAGCTTTATTGGCATGGTGGTGAGTGTAGTTTACAAAACGGACCATACTGCCACTTACTGTCGCTAGGTCATAGCCCTGTATGAGAGCCTGTCTGCGAGGCTACTCGGCATCTCTCTCGCTTCTTTCTCTTCTGGTGACACTGAACCTGCTATCATCATCGGAACGCATTCTTACGCTTTGTAGGATTGGGAGAGTTGACTTACCTACAACTATCGACTACTTACGGTCTTTCTGCGGGAGGACACAGCGTTGGGTGAGTACATTTACTCGGATCCGGGAACTTCCATTTCGAGCGGACATCCAGCTACTTTGCCTCTGGTACTGGCGCTGCCGGACTCGTCGGAGCCTTCCTGTGGTGGGAAGTCAGAGGACTTGGTGTTCGTTTGGGTGTGGGCATCTCAACGGTACGCAGACTGTCTTTGTGCACCCTAGCCGTCCGTATCTTACCTGACCTCTTGAACGTCAGATACTTCCGTTCGTGTTGCCCTTGACATACTTTCTCTTACTCCCTCGTCCAGCTGCCTTTACGGACTCGCCCTCTTCCGGGTCTTATGCTCCATTACCCGAAGAGGACCCAGATATCGCTGCACTGGAGGTCACCGAGGGGGATACCCAGCCACCCAAAGCACCGGTATTCTTAACTGCTGGAGACAAGTGGTGCTTAGTGAAGCCGATGATCCTCAAGTATATGCTCTCACTTTGTAAGTATTCTTTATGATATCCTTAATGATCAAATCCTGATCACGTACAGTCTTGGTGTACACTGTATGTATATATTTCGATGAAATCATCTTCGGTGTTAAATATCGACTGTAGTTTGAATATACCATTAATCAGGTCAGCACATTTGAATTTCCCCGTTCACCTACTAAACGCTTCTACGGTAGGGCGTAGCGCCAACTCTACTATATCCAGTTCCATCACCAGAACGCGATGGTCTCCTGAGCAAGATCATCCACTCTATTAGAGATTACTATCCACTATGGCAGGTACACACCTTTCGAGTCCACTCATGTGAATTCGCGTCTCACTCCCAATATGTTATTGCAATTACTCATTCGCAGCTTGTGTATCAATCTACGGTCTTCCTCTCGCGCTCGTCGATCTCCCTTGGTCTCCCACCTATTCCAGAGAAGCTTCTTTCTCTTCCGGCAATCGTCCAGTTCCTGATCCTCGTGATGTTGATGTATGAATCAGCTGTCGGGATCTTTTCTGAGGGTCATCCCGCGACCAGTATCATGCTCGTCTTTCTCCTGATCAGCATAGAGGGTATATGCGGCGGGCTCGCATAGTAAGCGTCTTACCCCCGTGCAGGGCACAAACGAGCATCAGACTGACGCTCGCCGGCCGTATTTGCAGCGTCAACATGTTTTACAGGGTCAATCGGGAACGACCCGATCCGTCCACGGTGATCGATGCGGAACGGACGCGGCAAGAAGTCGAGTTCAAGATCGGCTCATTGGGTTTCTCGAACTTGTCGGGTATCCTCCTCGCATCACTGCTCACCATACCGACCGAGGTGGAGCTGTGCAGAGCGCAAGTGGCGAGAAGGAAGATGCTTTGCCAGGGACTGTAGCGAAGTCCCAGACCCGTACAGTTTCGCGGCTTTCGGCTTGCTCACACGCATATAGACCTTGTCCGACGCGTTTCAGAATGTCTGGTACAAGACTACCGTACATGAGTAAGAAATGGTGCCGACGTGCGAGTTGCTGGTGACAATCAACAAGGAGGGTTCGAATCATGTCATTCATGTAATATACTACGCAACACGGGATCCTTGTATATCGAAATTACCCACTACAATCACTAAAACATACTTTGGTAGTCCCCTTGCGATCAAGCTCGGTGATCGCAGAATGCTCGAGTACGTTTACGATTCGTGTATTCTGGATAATGGCAGACACTCGCATCCAAATCGTGCCTTCTATGCAGGAACTAGTGGGAACAACCACTCGACACAACTTACAAACATGACAGCACAATCGTTCACAACCAAGAATGATAAGACTGCCGCTCTAAGCTCTGTTCATTACGTGGTGTTCGCGCCGCCCAGAGCGGTCCATGGACCGAAACCTCGGGAGGGTGTCATTGTCGGCTGTGGGATCTGGATCATTCGGAAGCTCGCAGCCGACGAATGGTATGTATAGCTTGACTTGGGTGCTGCAAACCTGGCTGGTTGAACTTGTCGGAAAGGGTATTATGTAACCCAGTAGTGCGGTATTACTTTGTAGGTACCTCTCTTTAGTGGCTGTACAAGTATGTACAACTCTGTCAATACAAGGGATGGTTTGCTGATGCTGGATGCCCCGGTCAATTGATGATCGTGTAAGTGGTAAGAGGGACGTTCCAACTCACGTTTCCGAGTTCGCGGGCTGTCGATGTGGATGACTCGACGACGTCAGGGGAAGGAATATATAACTGAGTGCTTTTCAGAATGCCTCATATACCGATCCAAGCTTGGCCAGGGCGTGGCTGTGAGCGTCAGATTCAACAATGCCATTTTTAGGAATCTTGGGGTGGGGACCTTGCCCTCTCTTCGGTACCATGTGAAGAAAAGAATGTGTTTCAGTATTCTGAGTGCTATCGCCACAACGAAGGAGAGACGATTTCAATGGCTCCACACCCTCACATTGTGGAAGTGATCCTAAGCCTTCACGTCGTTGCCGATGGGTGAACAAGGGAAGCACTGCGACAAGCACAACACTCCTGGTTTACTACTAAACCATCCTCTTCGGTGAACATGACAATCGTACAAGGCGCTTCAGACTTCAGGCTGCACTCTTACATACACCATCATACAATCAGGATCCATATGTACACGTACTGCTTACCTGTAGATTCTGATCGCCGCAGACTGAGTGTGCTCCGATGCTAATTCCAATGTTTGACAACGACCCCGTTGATGACTTCCTCCTCCACCCCTTTCTCTTGTCCTTGCTTCAGTTCACCCTGACCATATGCACTAGTCCTCCCTTTCCTCCATTGCTCCATGATCGGTGCAACGCTATCTTCACAGCGAGGGTTGATCCCAACTCGTTGTAGTAAGGGACTCTCCCGCATAGGTATCAACTTGGTATCATCGTCCGGCATGACGAAATAGAACACTCCTAGGCGAGTGTATTGCTGCTGGTCAGGAGGAGGCTGCACGACACGGTGGATGGTCCCCTTGTAGTACCCTCCTGTGAGGAAATCCAATGCATCGCCGGCATTCACCACCTGCGTCAAATATATGCGGTTACATGGGTACTTGAAGCCATCTTACGGAGTGAATGTTCACCAATGCATTGTCGATGTGTTTAACCCACCGCCATCGACCGTCCTTTGACATAATCTGAAGGGCAGCCACAGGCTGGCTCCACAATATGGTTATGCTTCCAAAGTCTGTTCATCCAACGTCAATTCCTGGACTTTTGCTACCATCAACTGAAGTGCGCACTCACCAGTGTGTCCTTTAAGCCAGACATTGTTTGTCTTGGCCTCTTCTTCCACGGAGCGTGGATAACTAGGATACGAAATACTTTTCGGATCACGCAAACGATACAAGACACGGAATACCAACTATTTCATAAACCGCACTGGTGACCAAGTGAGCAAACTAGGACGATCTGAGGTACTACTCCCAACATACCGTTAGTTTCACCAATAGCATCGTAATTGTGGATGTTGACCAAAGCGTCTTCAGGTAACTCGAGACTCAGCGCGATCAATCTGTGGCCTGTCGACTCAGCATACACCTCCTGCTGAATTGCTCGGCTTACCGCAAGATCGGATGCAGGACGTTGAAGTGGTTAAACCTGCCGAACTCCTTGATCTCGGGGAGGAATGAGCGAAGCGTCTCTGGATGGCCCTGTTTCGTGACATCGCGGTTGACTAAAAACTGATAAGCAGCTTGGTAACAAATACCGGAGCAACGCTCACTGCTGTAATGCTCAAGTTGGTCGTGGACTCCATTGTTAATATGCTATGTTCAGGTTGGTAAACTCGAGAGCGCATAAAAGATAATCTGTGACGGCTGACCCAGTATCGTCGAAGCTTGTATCCTTGTAATGATCCAGTCTGTTTGATGGCAGCAGCATATGCTTGTTTCTCTTCATCACCTACGCCCGTAAAAGGTAAATCCGCGATATCAAACATCCTGTCCGTCTGTGTCGGTGTCAGACAACAGAGTAAAGGGGTGAGGAGGATCTTACCTCCGACTGGCAGCGTCCGTGATTGATGACATAAAAGAAGCCATAGGTCAACAGTGCATCTCGAACCTGGTTTGCCAACAGAGCACGGTGGTCCGCACTGTCGAACTTGGCAAGGTCGATGATCGGAAGGTCTACGTAGTCCACTGGACCCGAAGTTAGTGACTGGTATGGTAAGTTGGGAAAACGGTAGCGTGCATACAGTCAGCTTTTGTAGGTGGTGCAACTTGGTAATGAGGGACAGGAGGCAATGTGAGACTCGGCATGCTTAGGCTCGCAGTCGTGGGGCAGTGGAGAGAAGGGGGAAACAAGGTCGGTGCTAATAAGTCTCGGGCTCAACCGAGTCCTTATCAGTCTCCCGCTTTGCGAGCCTTCGTAGGTTGTTCTTGGACGACCACAGCGATGTAATCATACAACTGCTGAATGCCCTCCTCCTGCGAGTCGTGATGCATGCTGCTGCTTGATGACTCACCTCCACATGGAAAGCCTACATTGGATGCTATAGGGACGAAACCAGGCCGCAGGTAGCGTCATTTGCTCTGCATGTGCTCAGTATAAAGCACGCAAGGATGACTCTCATCAGTAAAACAACCTGTGGGAAAGATTTTCGGCCAAACTTGCTTTGCATACTACAGAACAACACTTCAAGCTATGCCTTCAGGAATTTGCCCAGGAGTTAGTATTCATGAAAAAAATTTCAGCTCAAGTTGAAACAGAAGATGTTGTGTTGCATTCCCCCTATTTTTCTGTATGGATCTGTATTACCTAGCAGGTACCTCTCTTTAGTGGCTGTACAAGTATGTATAACTCTGTCAATACAAGGGATGGTTTGCCGGTCCATGGACCGAAACCTCGGGTAGGGTGTCATTGTCGGCTGTAGGATCTGGATCATTCGGAAGCTCGCAGCCGATGAATGGTATGTATAGCTTGACTTGGGTGCTGCAAACCTGGCTGGTTGAACTTGTCGGAAAGGGTATCATGTAACCCAGTAGTGCGGTGGGAGATTCGGAAGAACGTTCTTGGACATATTGCTATCACTTCAGTGATCTAAACAGTGGCTCGCAGTGGAGCTGTTTCACCCTTACAATCATCGGGTTCATTGAGCTGCAGGATCTGGTTGCCAATAACGACAACGAAGACCAAGCCATGTCTGTAGTTCGAATCCGCGGCCGGGCTAGAAGGCATTCCATTTTATGAGCCACAAGGTGAGGCTCCGCCCTTGCCAGATTATGGGGCGTTGGTCATTTCCTTTACCATTGACTCTACTCGTCGGCCACGTTACAGACTGGAGGAAGAAACTCTTGAAGCTTCGCATCCGATCATTCTTTTTCTTCGGGTTATTTAACGAAGGTGAGCATGTCTACCAACACCCTGCATAGCTCCGCAATAATCGGCATCAGTTTTATACGCAGTCATTCTCTCCGCTGCACTCGATCTGGTACCCCCATCTACTCTTGAAGGAATCTTCCTTTTTGGTAGCAAAGCTTGGATGGTCGTATCTCGTCAAAGG
>JBBPKJ010000861.1:0-15748 GCA_038089195.1 Brasilioporus rufonigricans | reverse complement strand
TCTCATAAGGAGCATGTCTGTGAAGTTCTCCAATGACTCTGGAAACACAGCTTTTATGCTAAACCAGAAAAATACAAATTCCATACCAACTTCATGGAGTACCTCAGATATTGGCTTTCACCCTTTGGGCTTACCATGTCCAACAACAAGGTCAAGGCTATCCTCAATTGTGTAACACGGATAGCTTCAACACAAACTGGTGCAGCTATGACAACTTATACCTTCTTCTGGGAGGTACTCATGAAGAGACACAACATCCAAAGACCAAGGTATGAGGACACTAAGTTCAGACGATGAACAAGTAAGCCTTAGATGAAGGCGACAACAAGGACACTTGTCCTGACAACAGGCAACCCTTAGGCAAGGCGATGTGAGATGAGATAGAGCACTAGATTGCAAAGAGCTAGGAAAAGTAGTGGAGAACTAGCTAAAGTTACAGGACAACTTTAGCTAACTATATATATGTTATACAGGACTTTAGGGCAAGCAAGGAACTGAAGGGAATGATATGGAACAAAGAGCTTGCCATCACCACACAGACCAGTGTGAGAAAAGATGGTGAGCTAAGCATGAACGCTGGACTCAAACCAGCAAAAGAAGTGCCTTAGTCATGGGTAAGAAGGAACATGCAACATC
Source organism: Brasilioporus rufonigricans (assembly GCA_038089195.1). Classification (NCBI taxonomy): domain Eukaryota; kingdom Fungi; phylum Basidiomycota; class Agaricomycetes; order Boletales; family Boletaceae; genus Brasilioporus; species Brasilioporus rufonigricans. The sequence continues at coordinate 15,112 of JBBPKJ010000861.1, read as the reverse complement.
ATAAGGAGAGGCATTGTAGGAGGGTGAAGGTCCAGTTAAATGATACTAGAAAAGTGGAGAGACAAAAATGTCGTCAGGATACAAGATAAGGAGAAAAGAAGAGTAACTGCAATGAGGAATAGGGTTCAAACGATCAAGTTGGAAGAACAAAAGAAATAAGTGACAGCACAGATACACAACCATAACAAATTGGCCTGAGCCATGGAAAGTCCAAGATATTCAATCATTCCTCAGTTCCACTAACTTCTATTGCCATTTCATTCACAACTACTCTAGTCTTGTAATTCCATTCACTCACCTCACCTGCAAGGGTGTCCTCTGGGATTTCAACAACTCCTGCTGTTCTGTTTTCTATTGCCTGAAAGAAGCATTCACCTCTGCTCTGATCCTCACCCATTGGGTTCCTCATGCTCCACTAATCATTGAGACCAATGCCTCCAATTATGCAATCACCAGTATTCTTTCCCTCCAATCTTTGGATGAGGAAGTCTGGCCTGTAGCCTTCTATTCCCACACTCTTACAGCCCCAGAACTCAATTATGACATCCACAATAAGGAATTGCTAGCCATTCATGTGTTCTTCCAGACTTGGCAGCATTACCTTGAAGGTTCTAGTACACCTATCAATGTTGTTACTGACCACAAGAACCTGAAATACTTCTCAACCACTAAACTCCTGATCCACCAACAAGCCTGGTTGTTGGAGTTTCTCTCCCAGTTCAATATGGTTGTCCACTTCCACCCCAGATGCTTAGGTGCAAAACCCAACTCTCTAACCCAACAATGGGATGTCTATTCCAAAGAGGGGGATAGGGCCTATGTCCATATCAATCCACACAATTTCCAGCCTATTTTCACTCAGGAGTAGCTAATTGCATCCCTCCAAGCCACTTACCTAGCAACTCCAGTACTCCATGCTGCCTCCCTGTTTGACTTAGAATCCCTCCATAATGACATCCTGTCCACTCTTCCCTTCGATCCCATTGCTTCTGTCCACTTGTCCATCTTCAAACCACCTGACTCTCACTAGAAAATAGACCCTGAAGGCTTCCTATGTCTAAATGATCATATCTTTGTCCCCAATGCTGATGATCTCCACCTCTGGGTCCTCTGGTACAAGCATGATCACCTGCTCTCCAGACATTTCAGACAAAACCAGACACTAGAACTCATCTGACAAGAATATACCCAGCCCAGCATTTGTATCTTTGTCAAAGAGTATGTCTCCTCTTGCATAGCTTGCATCCAAGCCAAGGCCCCTTGTCACAAGCCCTACAGACTCCTAAAACAACTCCCCATTCCTGTTAAGCCCTGGAATTCTATCTCCATGGGCTTCATAGAGCAACTCCCTGCATCCTCCAGACATACTGCTATTCTAGTCATTGTTGATCATCTGTCCAAGCAATGCATCTTTATTCTGATGGACAACAAGGTAACATCCCTGGAGTTAGCCAAGCTCTTCCTACTCCACATCTTCTTCAAGCATGGAGTTCCATCTCACATCATCTCCAATCAGAGTTCAGAGTTCATCTCCTACTTCTTCCACTCTCAAAGCACTCAATATCTACCTTCACTTCACTTCCAGTTATCATCTTGAAGGTGATGGTCAAACTGAGCATATGAACCAGACCTTGAAATGGTATCTCCAGATCTATTGTAACTACCAGCAAGACAACTGGTCCAAACTCCTTCTGCTTGCAGAGTTTGCATACAACAATGCTCTGAATGCTACCACTGGTCTCTTTCTGTTCTTTGCCAACAAAGATTACCACTCCAATCTTGCCATTCATTCCAAACATGATCTCACCTCCACTCAAGCCTGTGAATACTCTATAGACCTTGAGTCTCTCCACCAGTTCCTCCATGAAGAGATAGCCATAGCCCAGAAATGATATCAAGGACTGGTAGATGCTAAATGAACTCCAGCACTGGACTTGCAGATCAGTGACCAAGTATTTGTTAAAATCAAGTACTTTTGCTCTACCTGACCCTCTAAGAAGCTCTCCAAAAAGAACCTTGGTCCATACCCTATCATCACTCAGGCAGGCTCCCTCTCCTTCACCCTCTGTCTCTCCAAAAACATGAAATCAGTTCACTCCATCTCCCATGTCTCTCAGTTAGAACCAGCTGTCCTCAATATAATTCCAAATCATACTTAGCCACCTCTGCCTCTGGTTGAAGTCAACAGAGAACTGGAGTACAAGATCTCTGAAATCCTCAGCTTGAAAATAGATCAGAGACACCAAAATTGCAAGTTGCTATACTTGGTATGATGATCTGATTATGAGGGTACTGATGAGGAAATCACTTGGCTCCTAGCCACTGAACTTAGTCACACCTCCAGACTCATTGAAGTTGGACCACCTCTAGACTTCCATTACTTACTTCTTTGAATATGTTTCATCTTGACATCTTAGTTCCTCTGACCTTTGACACCTCCATTCTTATGTCACTCTAACATCTCTCCATTCTTGTTTTATCTTGACATTCCATCACTCCTGTGTCAACCTCATACCTTTGCATATTGTATGTCTACCCAATCTTGTTTTCATCTTAGTAATCTGCCTTCAACTTACTATATAATCTCTGTACTCTGTCCTGTATATCTCAGTCTGAATATTGAAAAGAACTTGACATTCTCCACCTCTGTCCATCTTCATCCTACTCTGTCTGACTGAACTTGACTCTCCTCATCTTGTTTGTCATCTCTCCAACTTGAGTTCTTAGTAACTCTCATCTGACCTCCAACCCTCCAACCCTCCAAAATCAGGACACTGAACCTATGCAAGGTGCACCACATAAAGTGAAGCCAAGTCCTGGACCAACCAATACAACAACTCCAGCATTCTGGAGTTACTTGGAGCACATCTAAGTAATGGAAGTAGAACAAGGACATAAAGTAATCAATAAGCAGAAGGATCAAAAGTGTCAAACATACAACTGAAGAATACAGAAGGGTCAGAATACAAGAAGGTACTAAAACAGATAAAGGGTCCAGGCACTTTCAAGTGTCCTAGCATTGGTCCAATTGAAGATATAGAACTCTGGGCATAAGGAGGAGGAGGACTGAGAAGGTGAAAATGACCAGAAATTGTTGGAGATAGTAGTAGGAGAGGCCAGGAGGTCAGAGAATGAATAGGATGCATGAATGTGACAGTGCTCCCCTTTTATGGCCAAGCCCTTGAGGCTTTTAGTAATTGATGAGTGTAATGTAAAGCCAATCTGTGGAGGTCATCAAGCCCTGTTGGAGATGACACATTGAAAGACAGAGGATATAGAGGTACTTACTAAGGCCTAGTCCAGAAGGATGCTATGTGGAGCAGAGGAGATGGGAAGTCAGAACCAATGTGGCTGGAGTGCTACCACCAAGGTGACCTATGCAGAGGAAAATAAGCTCCAAACAGAGGAGATTGAGGAGGCAATGCTGTCAAGCAAGACTCCAACAACTAGAGACAGAATGCAGATAAGAGGACATGAGGTGAAGCAACAGGTCTAGAGGTTTCAGAGGAGTACAGGTATGAGAAAAGGATAGATTGCCAGGCAGTGGCAAGTGGCAGTGGTGGTGCAGAGGATGGAAGCTAGAGCACCAGAGATAGAAATGAGAAGGACAAAAGGTGTAGAAATGAAACAGGAACTAAAGTGAAGAAGAAAAAACAAAGGCTCCTGAAGGAGATTAGGGTGATTTAGTCAGAGGAGAAAATGGAGAGGAAAGTGGAGGAGGAAATGGAGACAGAGGACAGGACAGGTGGTAATGATGGAATATTCAGTTAAGTTTGGAGGAAAACAGAGAACAGAAGAAAGGAGCCCCAGAAGGGGGTTGGAGGTGTCCAAGGGGTGAATAGAATAGCATGAAATAGAAGAACAGAGAACTCCAAAGGAAAGTTGGAGGAAAAGTGATGAGATTACAGATAGCATCAGAGATCTCCTACAAAGGGGTCAAAGAAGGAACAGAGGCCCCTAGAAGAGGAGATGGAGGAGAAGAACTGAAGCAGAAGAATAACAGAGAGTCCCAGAAGATGGAGTCAGAGTTGTAGAGGTAAAATGTGGAAAGGTCTGGAGAACAAATGGAAGGTCCGGAGAAAAGCAAAGAGAAGGCTGGAGGGACCTAGGAAGTGGTTGGAGTAACAAAGGGCCACAGGAATAGAAGGAAAGAAAGACAGGAACCATAAGGATAGAGTTAGAGGTTGTTACAGTTATCTGTCTTCTTTCTCAGTTGTTTCTTTTATCCTTTTGACATGACCATCTTGTTCCTTTCCCTCACAGCAGTTTCTTCTCCTTCCTTGCTGTACTATACTCTAATGATATCTTTGTCACCCCTTTTTTCTAATCTCTTCTTCAACTTGGACTCACCTCTCCTACAACACTTCTTTCACAGTGTTGTGTGATCTATTCTCTCCAATGCTTTATCAAATGGACTTCTCCCATTTGACTAAGCCTTTATCTTCCTGGTTTGATTCTAGGGTTTCTGCTTAGCTCATCCATTTTATCCAGTTGGTCTGTGTGGTGATAATGTGTCCCTTTGTATTTCTTTGCTGTATGTTTATGACTAGTTGCACTCAGCCCTATAAGAACTAGCTAGCTACTTGATGTATCTCTAGCTAGTTCTATGTTCATCTAAACACACTACTTTGCTCACTCTGCACAATATCTATTGGACTCTGTTTCTTTAGACATTGAATCTCTTTGTGAGTATCTCCTAGAGTTCAGGAAGTATTGTCTTGAGCATAGGAAGTGCCCTTCCATGTTACAGAGGTGGAAAAGGAACAAGGACAGCACAATGAAGCAGAAGATAGAATACTCAAAGAAGAGCTAGAGGAAGAATGGAGGAAATTGAAAAGAGAATCAGAGAGCTCCAAGGAGTGGTTGGAGTTATGGAGATAAGGTATAAAATATCCAGAGGAAGAATAGAGAAGACAGAAGTGAATGAAGGTGACCTCCAAGGAGGGGTCAGAGTTATGAAGATAAAGCACAGAATATCTAAAGCAAAAGGCATGGAGGTGACTGGAGGGTGGTCAGAGGAGACTCCATAAGTGTCATGGTGGTGACAGTGCCCCCCTATTTAAGCCCACCCTTCAAGGCTAAGAGAATGGTCCTCCAAAAAAGGACTTAGAGGTGGGAGTGGAGTAATATAATGGAGTACAAGAGTGTTCAGAGAACAAGAAGCAAAAGAGAAGAAGCAAAGAGAAATAATAAAAACAGAGTGTTTGGAGGCAAGGAGTAGGAAATTGGAAGTTGAAGGAGAGAGGTTTCAAAGATATAAGTGGAGGAATAAAATAAAAACAGGGGTATTTGATGGTCTTCTGGTAAAGGCCTATGAACTCTGAAGTGTTTCTAGAGCTCCAATCAATTCCAATGTCAAAGGTAAATAAAAATGGAGTAATAGGTGAAATTGGGTCAAAGTAGGCTAGAGTAGGCTTTAAACAAGAAAGGTAGAGTGAAATGTCTGGGGGGAGGAGATAGAAGGCAAAGGAGAAAAACAGGTGTCAGAGGTCATCATAGAGATAAGCAAAGTCAAATAACAGAATGAACAGAGGTAAGGATAGAACAGGGAATAAAGAAGGTTATGAGAATTGAAGATGCCAGGAGATAGTAGGAAATTAAAAGGACAACCATAGGAAACAGATGGAAAGGTGACCAGATTTAAACTAGTTGAGGTCTGCAGGACTGGACCTGAAAGATTCTCAGACCTTGGGTAAATCCAGGTACAACTCCTAGAATTATATCTCCAGAATAGAGTCTTGGAGTGCAGAGGTTTTTGGTGTTCAATCTGTAAGAGCATTAGACAAAATGCCACTACTTAATACCAAGTCAATCAATGGATTATTATATAGTGAGTGGTGATGTCCTGAGCTAAATAAACATCAGTGAACCCAAAAGGAGGTTGGCATAAAGACCCAGAGGTGGATTTCCCAAAGGTAAGAAAAGGATAGAGGTGGTCTAGAATAGACTGGATGCCATCAGAGATAACAGTCCTAAACAAAAGGCTAAGTAGAGGATATACAGAAGGATGAAGACAGTGGTTCAAAAAGGACCAGAATCCATCAGAGTTGACAGTTCTATCTAGAGTAGAAATAAAGGATATGCAGAGAAAATAAAAACAGAGGTCCAGAATAGTCCAGAGATTATCAGAGTTGGTAAAAATAATGAACAGATGTAACACTGAGAAAAAAACAAAGGCAGAGGGAGTCATGAGGGAACAAGTGAATGTATCTGGGGTGCTTCTAAAATGGAGTCCAGACAATGGCAACACAATTCCCAGGTCCAAAAATAAAACAAATGTGATCCAGAATGAACTGAAAAAACAGAAATAAAGAATAAAAGAACAGATGTATTTAAAGATGCTCCAAAAGAAGCTCAGACAAGGGCAACACAAGTCCCAGGTCCAAAAATAAGAAAACAAAGAAAAAAGAAAAGAATGCATCTAGAGATTCTCCAAATGGGAACCCTGATCCAGAAATGGAAAATAGAGGAAACTGAAGAAAATGCCTCAAGGAGACTGACTTGGAGTTTGAAGTGGCTAGAGTGGCCAATACTCAAAAACACAACTTCAGAGATGGGTTAGAACACTTGTTAACAAAGTGCCTGGTTGTCTGAAAGTTGCTAGAAGACAAAAGAAAACAACAGAAGCAAATGAAAATGAAAAGATGGGGCTAAAAGAAGCCCATACCAGCAGTTTGGAGTTGCCAGAGTTAGTCAGCAGAGCAACAGAGTTACCATCAGACTTAATGTCCTTAAATAAGGAGATCATAAACAAAGGCATAAAAAAGAAGAAAATGAAACACAAGAAAGGAGAAAGGTCTAGAAAAGAGGACCATTACCATAATGTCTGAAACTAGCTAAAGTGGACAGAAATGGACAGAGTTATCATAGGACTTGTGGTCCTTAGGTGCAGAAAAGGAGTAAAGGTGGATTCTAAGATTAAAGAGATTCAGAGATTCCAAAGGATAACTTGAATATCCAGAAGTGGAACTAGAGTGTGAAGGTAAGTCATAGCCATCACTACCATTATCTCTAGAGGTCAAAGGTGAAGAGCATGTGAACTTCCTTAGTGGAGGAAATGGGTTAGATCATAAAGAGCATTGAGGACTCTTCCTGCAGAGATTAGGCTAAGGATGTAACAACAATGATAGAGAAAATAGAAAGGTCAGAAAATCAAATGAATAGAGGACTTGCTCAAGAGGCAGCTTTAATATATATACTATTAAGACTGGGGCCTCTGGTCCAAGTCTGGCTGAAGTTAATGGGGCTTTAAGCAGAAATCACAGGAAAGGTGATAGAGATGGACAAAGTCTAGAGTGGAGGTGTTAGAGTTGGGGGAATACAGTGAGGACATTGGTGGTGTAAGATTTATATGTTGAACCCTTAAGCAGACCCATGTCCTCATATTTCAGAAGAACAGAGCTTCAATAGGAGGAGGAGTGAACATGTAGAGGAAGCTGGACAGGGATAGGAGTGTGTTAAAGTTGATATTCAAGCTATAGGAATAGATACAGGAAATGTCCTTAAATATAAACAGAATAAAATATGGAATAATGGAAATAGAACAAGGACATGAAGTAATCAATAAGCAGAAAGGTTGGAAGTGTCAAACATACAACTGAAGAATGCAGGAGGGTCAGAATACAAAAAGGTACTAAACCAGATAAAGGTCTGGGCACTTCTGAGTGTCCCAGCATTGGTTCAATTGGAGATACAAAACTCCAGGCATAAGAAAAAGGAGGAGGACTGAGGAGGCAGAGATGATTGGAGATAGTAGGAGAAGAGGCCAAGGGGTCAGAGAATGGATAGAATGCATGGATGTGACAACTCCAATAGAAGAAATCTCTGTCAGATTGTTCAATTGATCCACTGCTTACCTAAGCAGAACTCTTGTTAGCCCATCAGACATATCCAATCTCCATTGACCTTGCCTTATAGGACTACACTACCCAGGTCTAGCTTAACAATCTCAAAGGCCAGGGGGTTGGAACAAGAGGAATGATGAGTTGAAAGGGGTAAAGTTGTTACATTATCATTGTTATGTCATTGCTGATGCATCATCATTACCACCACTGTTGTGTCTGAAGACAAGGATGAGGTGGAGATGGATGGGTGGGGTAAGAGGAGTGGGGCAGGCTGAATGGAACAGAGTGATGCAAAAGGGACATCTTGAGAGGAGGAGGACCGAGTGGCATGGTGGCTTACCCAACGACTAAGTTTATGGCATAGCCACAGAGGGTAGGCCCCCCTTGAAGGGGGGTCGCCTTCGGCTTGCCACGCTTCGGAATGACCAATATTCCGGCTGTGCATATGCAAGTCAGCCTTGACCTTGTTCGCTTTCGATGTCACTGGTGTGTACTCGACCTGTCCTTTTGCAGAACATTCTCATACACCGCTCTCAGCTGACTGCACTCGTCGCACGAGGTACCGTCGTGCTTGCCGAATATCAGGCGCCCGGCGGACGAGACTTTACACAAGGCACGCCGCTCCACTCATCTTCCACATTCACTCATAGAGTCCCCTATCGCAGCGACGCAAACCATCTTATCAAAGATACCTCCAAATGATAGCAAACTCACCTATGTCTGGGACCAATACCTGTTCCACTACATCTCTGAAGGCGGTTTCGTCTACCTCGTCATGGCAGACGACGCAGCCGGACGGTGAGTACATCCGAATAAATACGGACGCATCTTGTCGACTTTCACGGAGCACAGTAAAACGCCGTTTGCATTTCTAGTCGATTTGCAACGCAAGGTATGCTATACCTGTCACGTCTGATCCGTACCTTCCCTATGCACAATCCCTGCACGCCGCTCACATGCACCTCCCCCTTCCGTAGTTCACTGAACTCCCCTCCTCCTCTTCCTCACTGAGCTCTATGCCCGCATATGGCCTCCAAGGTTCCTTCTCATCCACGATCGCCTCCCTTATGCACGTCTACAACACCTCCCCGCCCGTCGATCAAGTCGCGCGCGCCCAAGCAGAACTCGACCAGGTCAAGGACATCATGGTCAAAAACGTCGAACAGATTCTTAGTCGTGGCGAGCGCATAGAGCTCCTCGTCGACAAGACCGACACCATGGCTCACCAGGCAACTGCGTTCCGACGGGGTGCCCGGACGGCGCGGCGGGAGATGTGGTGGAAGAACAGCAAGGTCACGGCACTGATGGTTGTTGTTGTCTTATTGTTGCTGTATGTATTGATAGCCCAGTTTTGTGGGGCTGCGCTGCAGTGTGCCGTGTGAACGGTGATGTAGTGATGGGTGATGTCCTCTTTTCTTGATTCGGAAGTTTCTTGCTGTAGCATATCAACGGTCTATGCTGATGCACCCTATGCTCCCATGTGAACTAGTTCATGCACGATATGATCAAGTACGCTAGCCCCAGAGTCCTCAATAGCCTTGTTTCCTTCAAGTTCGTATACTGCACGTTGAACGTCTCGACTCATGTTTATTCAACTAGTGACGTTCATCTTGCACATTCGGTATAATATCTCAATCAGAGCGTTCATGGCCTTGAGCGGATTCCGGTTGATTGACACCTCGCGAACCTGCGCGTTGTTCCTCGGGGATGGAGACTGGATTAGAAGCTGGGTTGGTGTCAGTCCTGTTGGTGCTGAGCGACCCCGTCCGTCGGCCACAAGCCACCACCCACGTTTTCCTCAGATAACCGCCGATAGGGCCTGATGCGATACAATATGAAGATTCCGTGGGTCATGAATACAATACGGGAACTAATGAACATTTGCCGGAGGAACTAGCTAGGCAGCTGACTAGGCACCGAGGTGTATATAAAGGACTCGTTGATCGAGTGGCACATCGACTGATCGCATTGTCTTGTTCAGCGCGAACGCCGCCCGGGTATGGTCCAGACGACCCGGCTCGTCCACCATGTGCTTATAAAACGTGGACGTGATCTTGTTCGTCTCGCCATCGTCCACCGCCCATATCGTTCCTATGACCGAACGGAACCTGACGAACTGCATCGCCGACGCGAGATGGATCATCTCGTCCGGACTCTCCTCGTCTCCGACGGTCGTATGACACGCAGAAAGGTACGCGAATTCAGGATCCTCCAAGTTACACGCGACGATGCGCGCGATCGTAAAGTACCCGTCGCGGAGGGCAAACGCGGACTCGAATGGTGCTTGACGATGTGCGAGACCGTGACACGCGAGGTGTACCCATTGGTTCTTCCCGAGCTCCTCCGCGACACGTGAGATGCAGGATTCGTCGCCCTCGATTAGCGTAAATGTGGCGGGACCGTTGATGCATTGACTGATGTTGGTCAGTTCGGAGCTGACAGAGAGGAGTTTACCCTGGCCGGTCGCACCCGCTTGGCCGATACCGGCGAAACGTTTCACGTAACTCGCGAATTCCGATGGACAGGAGCGTCTCGCGCGAATAAGAGCACTCAAGGTGGGGGTGTAAGAGGAGATGTAGAGATCGGCGAGGTTCTTTTGACCCTTCCTATATGGACCGGCAGCATGCAAGGGCAGGTCGGAGAACTCGGCAGTGGGACACCACCAGATACGTGAGTGTAATGGGTATGCTGTCTGGAGGAAACGGACGACAGGGAAGACAACGTCGTCCTAGAGTTCGCGCAAGATTCGGCCAAGACCATTCGTCACGTTCGTCGACTTTGCGCTCTTAGTCAAGGTACGAAGCATTGAAGATAGGTGTTGAACATATCCTTTAGTGATGGATAATGGGATGTGAACGGGATCCTGGTCCTTGAAGACAATGAGTGCGTCACAGCCGTACTGGCTTGCATTCACAATGATGACGGGCCCTCCACTTGCCGCACGTTGAAGGTCCGAAAACAGCAGGGGCATGAGAAAACGAGAGAGGCCAGGCACCTCGCGGATAACAGTCACAACTGTCTGCATTTCGAGGTTGAGTCGACACACTTGTTCGTGCTGATCTACTCCTGGGGAGTCGAGAGCTTTAGGGATCAGCGAGGCCAGGCGAGTGAACTCGTGTGCCAACGTCTCCCCATCCGGACCGGATGCAATGACATCGTCAAGCGAGGAGCGGAGGCGAGTGAGTTGGTTCCAAAATACACCCCGGCCTTGCTCTAGTAACTGGACTGCACGCTCTGGCGCACTTTCGCGAAGACAGGCTGAAAATGCGTCCACTGCGAGCGACGATGTTCGATTCTTGATGGTGCAGAGATGTTGGGATAAGGAGGGAAGAAGGGAAAGATGTTGAACGAGTAGTCGAAGGGATGTTTCATATACTAAAAGTGCCGAGGGATGCCTGAAATTTCTGCTGCACGAATCCATGCTCGAGAGGCGCCTAGATCATGCAAAGACACTGTGTGAGATATATCTGCCAGTTGAGCATACAGAGAGAATAGCTCCTGCTGGTCATTCGGTTGTTGTAACCATAAGAACAGAATACATAGGTAACACGCAAGGCAGCTCACCGAGGTTGATGGCTTAGGAAGGGACGAGTCAAGATCCTGCTCGACCCTGAGCTGGTTGCAGCGAGTGGAGAGAGCCTTTGTAAGGTTGCTTAAAGACTGTGAGCGATGAGGATGTCCATGTGGGATAAGCGAGAATGCTTCTCGACAAAGCATAATCGCCTCGTTGAGATCCTGCATCACCCCGAGCTGCTCATAGCAAGTGGAAAGATGCACCCTAAGGTTGTACAAAGACATCGGGCGATCAGGGTGTCCTTGTGGGCGAAGCGAGAGTGCTTCTCGGTCAAGGACAATAGCCTCTTTGAGGTCCTCCATGACCCCAAGCTGGTTGTAGCAAGTGAAGAGATCAGCCGCGAGGTTGTTCAAGGCACTCGAGCGATGAAGGTGCCCATGCGAGAGAAGCAAGAGTGCTTCCCTGAAGAAGACGATGGCTTCATCGTCCCAAGCCGCTCGTAGCGGGTAGTGAGACGCACTACAAGGTTGTTTAAAGACACCGAACGATCAGGGTGTCCTTGCGGGCGAAGTAAGAGTGCTTCTCGGTCGAGGACAATAGCCTCGTCGAGATCCTGCATCGCCCCGAGCTGCTTGTAGCGAGTAGAGAGATTAACTGCAAGGTTGTTCAAGGATATCGAGCGACCAGGGTGTCCTTGCGGGTGAAGGAAGAGGACTTCCCGATTGAGTAAAATGGCCTCGTTGAGATCCTGCATTCCTCCAAGCTGGTTGTAGCGAGTGGAGAAAGTAACTGCAAGGTTGTTCAAAGATATCGAGCGACCAGGGTGTCCCTGCGGGCGAAGCAAGAGGGCTTCGTGGCCGAGGACAATGGTCTCGTCGAGATCCTGCATCTCCCCAAGCTGGTTGTAGCGAGTGAAGAGAAAAAGTGCAAGGTTGTTCAAGGACCTCGAGCGAACGGGATGTCCATGCGGGCAAAGCGAGAGTGCTTCTCGACCAAGGGCAATGGCATCGTCGAGATCCTGCATAGCCCCAAGTTGCTCGTAACGAGCGGAGAGATCAGCTCCAAGGCTGTTCAGGGAATTCGGACGATCAGGGTGTCCCCGCGAGCGAAGTGAGAGTGCTTCTTGACCAAGGACAATGGCCTCGTTGAGATCTTGCATCACCCTATATTGGCTGTAGCGAATGGAGAGGTCAACCACAAGATTGTTCAAAGACCAGGGTGCCATTGTGGGCGAAGCGAGAGTGCTTCTCTGTTGAGGAGAATGGCCTCGTCGAGATCCTGTATCACCCCAAGCTGACCGTAGCGAGTGGAGAGACGGACCGCAAGGTTGCTCAAAAATATCGAGCGATCCGGGTGTCCTTGGGAATGAAGCAAGAGTGCTTCTCGACTAAGAACAATAGCCTCGTCGAGATCATGCATCACCCCAAGCTGGTCGTAGCGGGTGGAGAGATGAGCTTCAAGCAAAGTCAAAGAGGAAACTCGCATGTGGTGACCAGATGGGCAAAGTCCTAGCGCTTCACGATCCAGCGCAATCGCCTCGTTGATCTCACTAGTCGCAATTATGTCCCCATTTTGAAACTTAGTGACGAGATATTCTGCCTGTGAATGCAACTGTTCAACTTGTAGGCGTTTTATTTCTCTCGTCTCACGCCGATAGAAGGGAACGAGCACCTTGTAAATCCATGCTAGCCAACCAAACCCGCTCAGATACACTCGTCAACTTGCAAGTAGGATCGTCTCTCTACCCTGCTCGCCAACAGAACAATGCAAGTACCTTTCGATTTTATCCTGGTTCGGCAAACTTCGGTCTACGTGGTGGTCCGTGGAAATGGTACACGCGTCCTACTGCTGTCGTATTGCATGGACTTGTCAGTGGCGCGTGCTGAACGGCTGCATTACTTTCCCTCCGTCGGAACTCCCCATCCTTTGTAATTCATCACACTAAATATGTCACCACATGTTGTCCCATTCTGATATCGTAAACTCAACGTACTCCTGAAACACACGTGCCATAAGACGATAGGGAGAAAGGACAGACAATTACGTACACCACCATCGCTGATCTCTGCTAATCTCGCCTGCACATTCTCCATGATCTGCCCAATCGCAAGCACATACTTCCTCCTTTGCTTATGATTGAGCATGATGAATACGATAATCGACTTGTAGATGAAGAAGGAAGTCGCCAGAGGGTGAGACGGTGGTAGGAGCGTGGTGCTTGTTCGAGTTCAGATGACATGGGTGGTAGGTATGTATGATGTGCGTCCCAGACGTCGAAGTACAGAAGGAAGTCTACTTGACGCATTGTCAATTTTATTTGTCCTAAAGATCGTTAGCCGCACAGTACACGGAGCTAGCATGAGCGAGCAAGACTGCCTGTAGCTGGAGAAAATACCGACCTGTCGCAGGTTTCGAAGCATCTGCCTACGCAATTTCCTCGGTGAGTCCAAGCATGTCGACCGGGCTTGAAGACACGCTATGTAGATTACCCGTCAGAAGATATGGCAGTCGGTATCAGTAGTAAAGCCGTATTGTGCACTGTACTGTGCAGTAGTCAACGGAGCGGTCGTGCGAGGTTACGAAGACACGTACGTTGACGACTGCAACTTGGCCTGTAGACAAGGCAGAGCAGTAAGGGGGATCTCTTCCCCCAGAGCCGAATTTATCCACAGGAATGAGGGCACCCCTTGGCAAACTGTGAAGGATTGAATGGCTCCATCCGGGGAGTTCTGGTTGGTCGTGCTAGAGGTGAATTCCAAGATGAGATCGCAGGTATGAAACTAACAAGACACATATTACAATATACTCTTGTTCATCAGGTGAGAAATGATCCATGGTGGGTTCCCGCCCGTCATGTACTCGTCGAGATAGGTCCAGGTGTTATCATCGGTGTTGAACAAGTAAGAGGCAATGTAGGCAGTATAACTGCCAGCTAGGATAGTGAAGTTGACCATTCTGAACGGTCGTGATCGTCAGAATTCGAAACGGGAGGGAGACCTTGATTGTTTCATTGTCGCACTCGCTAAGCTAAAGTTTATATCCGTATGATGCGGCACGTATGCATGAATAACAACATCACCGAGGCTCGTTCGACGCCTGAAAGAAATGTGGACATTACATGATGTTTCTCCGAATTAGATGGAAGACTCGCTCGTGCAGGCACGCTACAACCTGGCCATCCCCGCTCGTCCAACCGATCCCCCTCTGAAGCGACTCTCAGGGACCGCTTCCGCGCACTGCTGCTCCACCTTCATCCACACATCCAGTTTCTAAGCGCCTACCCCACCAAATATACCACCTCGATCGAGCGTCAGCTCCTGCTTGTCGCCGCCGTTCCCTGGGGCAGCTCCGACTCGACCCCGGTCGCAGGCTGTATGCCCGCACTCTCCGCCAAAGGGCACCAGGAGGTATACCACCTGACAGTATTTTCGAGCGCGTGGGAGGCAAGCTGGGGATTGACGAGGTGTCTCTTCGGAGCGTGGAGGATGTTGGCCAGTCTGGGCAGTTGTGGCACGTGACTTCTTTGAGCTCTGACCGGTCCCAACTTCAGGAGTTGGCACCTGAGCCGCTCTTTTCGTCGCCCTCTTGCATTTGCAACGGACTCGTCCGTCCTTACGAGATAAGTCCTCATTGCCCGTTGTACCGCCTCCAGCTACCGCCGTAGGTTGGCGAACTGCCCATTACCTAGCCCACCACCCTCGCAATTCGCCCCCATGTAGCCATGCTTCAGGCCGGAAAACACTCTGGGCTTTTT
>JBBPKJ010000860.1:0-15763 GCA_038089195.1 Brasilioporus rufonigricans | reverse complement strand
GTGCGCTGTTACTCACACCGAACTATGGCAACGTGGCAGCGTACAAGAGGATCGTGACTGATAGTCTGATCACTGTGCAGGTACAGGAGATCACGCCGACGATATTAGACAAGCTGATAGATAGTGTACGCGTACTAGACGTGCTTTAGTGACAGTTGACAATCATGCACTTTGTCATCCAAGTTGCATTCATCTCCCTTTCATTACCGTAGGACTGGACGACCCTTACTCTGATAAGCGTTTGAGGCCGTCCTCCCTTGTGTGCTCCCCATTTGAATTTCCCGAACCTTGTTATAATCCTTCAAACGGTACATCTTCTGTCTTGCTGTGATGCCCCCATAACTTCCTGTCTGAATCCCCTACCCTGCAGCACTACCTTGGCGCGTCGATTATTGCATGATTCTGTGTGCCTGCCAACTAATTTAATTAATTCCTTGAGCGCCCCAACACTTGTTGGTGATGTCAAGACTTCTTCGCAAGATGAAAAGGTTCAAATCATATCCCCCCTCCCCTTTGTGTGGAAGATGTCATTCCGCTTTCCTTTTACCAGACACCGACGGTATGTCGCTTCCTCTTCGATCAATCTGTTCGGTCTCATTGTGAAGGTCTTCAGGTATGCTATGACATGATGGGCGTATCCTAGGCAACATCGCTCTGTATCGTTCGCCGTCAAGGTTGGCTCAAACACGGTCGCCCAGTTATCTATTTCACCAGATGAAACAGGAGCAATAAGCAGGTTCTTGAAGTTTAACGGTGGTTGTCTTAGGATAGCATCCGGATCAGTACCGGGATCTTGGTTTTAATCACGACCTTATTCTTTGTCTTGGCTGCGGTGCTCAGAATGACGAGATAAAGACCGTCAAATAGAGTACCGCCAGGAAGTTCAGGTCATATTGGGCAGGTTATCATAATAAACGGACACCGAGGAGCTGGCCAGGATGAAGCTAGTAATGCAGGCTAGACAAGCTGGATCGACGACTTCCTTATGAACGCGCAGCGCCGAGGCTCTCTGAGACGTCTAGTATCTCGCCCACCTAGATGATATACAGAACCGAAGTGTGGAATGTAGGCAAGATGGGAAGTGTTGGCTACAATGATGATAGCTCGATCTGCAGGCGGAGGCCGCATGTTGAGTACAGGAGAAATTGGATTAGGTAGACATACATCGATGGGTGCGATCAGCCTAACAACCCGCAGACGAAGCGATGCCTTGGCGGAGAATTAATTCGCCGATGGAAACGCGGCCCGAATAGACGAGCGTCTGGAAGAGGTGAAAGAGCGCGCGCACTGGATTATATCACAGGCAGCGAGTATATAACAGGGAAAAACACGATCCACAACTCCTTTGTTGACTTCGACCACCTTGTGTTGCTAATGACTCGTTTTCGACGATGACTGGTGCGTGCTGGTGAGGTCGAGGTATGTTTAAGCTGACTGGTGGAAAAGAGCATTCCGAGCCAGTTAAAATCGACACCAGTTATGGTTTCACATGGGTCGAGACATTTTCAGCGAATGGCGAGTACCTTCTGGGCGGTGGTAGCAAGGGACTTCGGGTATGGCGAGCGAAAGACGGCCAACACATGGCGACCTTGGAAGTGGGAAATGTTCGCTGTCTCGCTGTCTCCAAGGACGGAAAATGGACTGCAGCAGGGACGGACGCGGGCTACGTCTTTGTTTGGGACGCAAAGACGCACGAGCAGGTCTCGGAGCACCGGGAAGACGGTGGGGACATCCGCGGCGTCGATTTCTCGCCAGACTCGACGCGACTCCTCGTCGCGCCAGGGAACGGCACAGCCACCATCCGGGACCTTGCGACCGGCAAACAAGTACAAACCCTCCCGCATGAGGGTGAGGTGATCGCAGCCAAGTACTCGTCGCAAGGCGGTCGCATCGCAACAGCCGCTCACATCTCCATCCGAGTTTGGGATAGCAACGATGGCCACCTGCTTGCGGACATTCCTGTAAATGTAACCCAAGGGTACAACAAAGGTCTCCTCTGGTTTGGCGACGACCTCCTTGTCATATCCGACAGTAACATCAAGCGATTTGAAACGTCCACCGGATTAACAGTCTTGGAGTGGCCAGTTCCTGATACCAGCAACTTTTCGTGCATCGCCGTGCCACAATATGGGGAACTCTTCGCATACTCTGCAAAACATACCATCACGTTTTGGGATCCATCGACGAATATTCAGCTCGGTCAAATCCAACACTCTCGAAACATAGTTTCCTTCGCGTTCTCCCCGGACGGCCGGTTTCTCGCAATTGTCGAACTCGTGGGGCAAATCGTCATCAAAGATATCAGAGACACCAAAAACTGTTTTCCTTCGACCCACTGTTCTATCGTAAGTTTTGCTGATTTGATTAATAACGTTTCGGTCATCAATCCACCCGGTCTCGGCCTTCGTGCAACGTAGAAGCTGATGCGTTGTCTCTCAGGCGCGATTCATTAGTATCAGTGATACCGCGCTCGAGGCATGGAGACATGGTCAGCTCGCAGACACGGAAACGTCACTGACAAGAACATTATCCGCATGTCCAAGCCACCACGCACTCGCCAACAGGGCTCTTGTACGATCACAGTTACGTCGTTGGGACCTAGCGATTGATGATGCTGAGAACGTTGGTCCTGGTTCGCTCCCCCCAACTGCTTATGCTCACTTTGAATTACCCCAGTCCATCAAGATCCGACCATCTGTCATTGGCTATGTCGCAAAAAGTGTTGCACTTATCGGAAGTGGACAAAAGGAGGACAGTTGTCGCGTGTTCGACTTGGCATTCAGGCACTGCGATATAAATGATGTTGATCAACTCCTCTTGATCAAGGTGTGTATTTGTCGTGCAGTCCAGTATGGTTTGCCTCAGCTATCGTTCTACTTAGGCTGTCGTTCTGTTCATGGCTGGCAAGCACAAGGAGGCGGTGTCGCGCGTTCACGACCTCATTACTATCGTCCACTCGCACCCAATATACTATCTCGTTCAGGCATGTACATACTTTACGCTCTGCCCTACGGTAATATCACCACTGACACCTGCTGTAGGCATACATGTATCTTCTCCTTGGAAACTCACGTATAGAGACCAGCCACTATGATGGTGCAATACGTATGTTCGAGCGCGCACGGGCCCATATGCGATATCACGCGAGGCTTGGTCTTTTTACCATCACGCTGGTGAGTTCCTGCTGATCACCCCACGACATGTGGGTCACAGTCATTTTTGGCAGATATCTGGCTGGAAGTTTGATGATCTAGCAGTTACCATTCGACAACGTCTTTGCGAAGCAATGTATTTGGCAGGCCGCACCAAGGATGCATGCAGGTCACTCCTCGAGCTAGTACTTACCTTTGATAAGGATGTCTACATGGGCGGACCCATGACGGGGTGGGTTTCTGGTGAGCTCATGTCTACTTACTTCTTTTCATGCATTCAAGGTCTTCTGTCAGATTTCACACGACAATTTCTCTTGAACCAAATCGTCATTGATGACTCTATGCTGGTACTTCATGCAGCCTTTGATTCGACGACCCACGGACAACTCTTGAAGGCGTGGGTGAAAGCTACGTTGATGAGTTGTTCATGGAAAGACACTTTGGTCACCGCTACTGACGTGAGTGTGTTCTTTTAACGTGATATACCTCGGGCCATGACACTCTTCATTTTCAGTTTGTGGTTCCGAGATTCATGGTCTATCGGGTTGTATGCGAGCGCCTCGAAATAACTGACTGCATAGTAGACGCAATCGAGTGTTTTCGCCGAATGAATGATGAACTGGCTCGGGAAGCAATCTCACATGACGAGCAGGCAAAGTGGGGTAGAGGTGAGCAGGTACACTTCGTAGCCAACAATGTTTACGTAATCAATGTCCCCAAGACTTCCGGCAGCGTTGCGCTGAAAAGCTAGAGCACCTTGGAGACCAGGCGATGGGTACTCAACAACACGACGATGCGATCACTCATTATTCAGCTGCATTGTCCCTTTGTCCTGCCGCCTGTCGAGACATTCTCATCAAGCGCAGCAGGGTATACATGGCAAAGCGGTTATGGGAAGATGCCTTAGACGATGCGAGCATGGTACGTCGTCACTATCTTGTTCAGATTTGGTCTTATTGACGAAGAATCATTAGTTGATAACGGTCGATCTCTCGTCTCAACGAGTCTATCAGGCAATATTGACAGAGTGGGCGAAGGTAACACTGACAGACGGGACATGGAAGAACGCCATGGCAACTGCTGCTGGTGTAGGTGTCTTCCCCGATTGTTATGATGACGAAGTTGAGGTTTTTCATTTATAGTTCAATGTACCAAGATTCATCATTTATCAAGCCATATGTGAACGTCTTGCAGGTGTCGACTGCTTAATGGATGCAATCGAGTGCCTACACCAATTGAATAACGAATTAACACGGGAGACAGTGATGCCTGGTGAACATGCGAAATGGGCTGCAGGTGAGCAATCGTGCAGATTCTTTCGGGCACCGTCTATGTGATTGACTTCCTTTAGTGTTCAAACAGCGTTGCAGCAAAAAGTTGGAGCGTTTAGGGGACAAGGCGGTGGAGGCTCAACGACACGATGATGCGATTGCTCGGTATTCAGCTGCACTGTCGCTTGGCCCTACCATCCGTCACGAAATTCTGATTAAGCGAAGCGAGGTCTACATTGCAAAAGAGCTATGGGAAGATGCTTTAGCTGATGCGAGCGAGGTATGCCATCTCTACATTGCACAAGTCAGATCCAGTTGACATAGATTCACTAGTTGATGGCGCTCGATCCCTTGTTTGGATAGGGTTATGAGACAGTTTTGAAAGAGTGGGCAAAGGTACAACTGATGGATGGTCCATGGAAGGACGCCTTGGCGACTACTCGTGGCGTGGGTATATTCCTCTTACTATTTATGCGAAATTAACATTTTGATTCCAAGTTCGGAGTACCAAGATTCTTAATATATCAGGCGTTATGTGAACGTCTCGAGACGCTCGACCGCGTAATGGATGCAGCCGAGTGTCTCCATGAAATGGCGCGTGAATTGGCACAGGAGATACAATGCAACGGAGATGGAACCGGGGATGGGCGTCGGGATGCGACATGGGACGAAGTGAAGGAGGGGAACACGACGCATTTGTCGACCCTCGATGCGCTCTGCCGACGGTTGGACGATTCAGGGGACGATGCGAGTCATTCAGAGGACGAGGAAGAGCGGGTACTCTCCTTTGGTGAGGCCAAGGATAAGAAAGGGCCAAGAGTGAACGGGGACGAGAAGGGAGAGGAGGATGAGGATGCACACTCGGATGGGGAAGTGGGGATCGGGCTGTCGCTGATGGGCGCAGGAAGTGAGGGCGATGGGGATGAAGATGAAGATAGTGAGGATGATGTGGAGCCGGCGAAGAAAATGAATGGTGGAATCGATAAAGAGGCTGGCGGAGGCGGTGTGAGGGTTGGCGCCAACGAGAACGTCTCCCGTGGTTCTACTGGGTCTAGCGGTACTGCGGCCATGCCATGGACACGTTATACGCCATCGTCACCCATCAGTCCCCAAGGTTCCAATGGACATCATCGAAATGGAGAAGAGGACGGAAGCGGAGATGAGGAGGAAGACGAAGACGATGGCGGTTACTGGGACAACATCTATGACGATTATCGGTACTCTCCCGCATCCAAACAGTTTTCCGTTACTTCCAAAGCTTCGGGTGCGTCCAAGGCGTCGTCAAAGACACGTGCAAATGCGCCTCCCATGCCCGTTCCACCCGATCGGCCCAGCTTCGATGCGCCTCGACCAAGCATTGACAGTGATGGGACGAATGGCTATCCGAGACAAGGCCAAGCGGTTCTATGGGTTCGTGGTGAGTGATTGTGCCTATCAAACAGGTCGCACGTATGTGACCGTGATCTGTCAGACTTCAAATCACGCTGTTCTGGAAAGCTAGAAAACATCGGGGATTCCGCATTGGATACTGAACAATACGATGAGGCCATCTCTCGATATTCTGCCTCACTCTCCCTTGATCCAGTTTCGCCACTACGTCTCTTCGTCAAACGAAGCAAGGCATACATAGCTTGTGGTTTATGGGAGGCAGCGCTGGATGATGCAAACAAGGTTTGTCGCTTCGTCGGATACAGGCCAGTTCTTGTCGATAGATCATTGCTAGGCGATCGAGCTTGATCCGTTGTCCCCATGGGGCTACGAGAGGAAGCATGCAGCATTGCACAGGGCGGGTGACTATGAAAACGCAATTAACGCGTTCGAGACGATGTTGTCAAAGATATCACATTCATCCGATCTGCAGATTCGTGGTGAGGGTGTCAGCACCATGATCAGGTCCACCTACTGATCTTTCCCAGAGCGTCACCGCCAGTACATAGATCCTGGAGAGACTAAAGTAGCTATCCGGGACACTGTTCAAGATGCTATCCGTGACTCGCCACGCATGCTCATTAACACCATGTCTGGCCAACTCCTCGACAAATCAGAGCAAGCCGCGTCCTTCGAGTCACTCCCAGACTTCAAGAAGTTGATATCCTCCATGACAACGCGCATCGACCAGGCTCGCATCGAGGACGATGTTACCCAGTACTATCGTTATGCGATGTTCTCGCACAAGTGGGAGGGCAATGAACCTCCCTTCGAGAAACTCATCCGCATAGCAGTCTATGAACTCGACAAATCTCCCACAAATGACAAACTTCGCAAGTTCTGTGAGATCGTGCGGAGTGCCGGGTTGCATTGGGCATGGAGTGATACATGCTGTATCAACAAGGCGGATCACTTCGTGCTCCAGGAAGCCCTGGTGGCCATGTTCAAGTGGTACCAGGGTTCTTCCTTGACGGTTGTTTATCTCTGTGACGTTCCATTACGGCGTCTTGCGGACAGCATCTGGAACAGACGTGCCTGGACTTCCCAGGAATATAACGCCTCCAAGGTGGTCCGGTTTTACAATAAAGACTGGACGCTGTATCTGAACCTTGACATTCCCAACCACAAAGAATCGCCTGAGATCATCTCGGAGATGGAAGAGGCGACGGGTCTTCCAGCACCAGCTCTAATCGCACTTCGACCTGGGTTGGACGACATACGGAAGAAGCTGCGTCTAGCTTCGACCCGACAGACGACCTTCGTCGAGGACGCAGCCTATTCATTACTCGGAATATTCTCCATGTCCTTACCAGTTGTATACGGCGAAGGGGACCAAGCACTCGGGCGCTTGTTGGCTCAGCTACTCCCAAGCTCCGGAGACACAAGTATCCTTGCCTGGACTGGAAAATCCGGAAGCTTCAATAGCTGTCTCCCAGGCAGCATCACCGTGTTCAAAGATTTGCCGATTTCGCACATTCCACAGCCCATCGCAAGTGCTAGAATGGCAGCTATCACCACCCAAATGCGTGCCTCTTCGCTGGACCTTGGCTTGGTCACGAAGTTGTATCACCGACTCAATGACCTTCCCGTACCGCTGTTCATAGGCAAACGGATGAAGCTTCCTTGCATCACCTTCAAACTTGGGCCCTTATCGGGTTTTCGGACCAGGCCGGCACAGGTTTTCCGCGCACAAACTACTGCGCTTGGGATTGTGGAGATCAGCACCGAGGAGGATCTCTCTCGATTCAATCCCCTATTCCTTGTTCACCCTTGGATTGACTTTCTCCTCGACCGACAACCCGTAGGTGCTTTGGAGATGACACCGGAGGAGAATGCAGACAATCGAGCTTCTATGACAAGCGAGTTTACAGAATCTCTTCGACCTCCTTCGACGCTGGAGTCGGTCGACAAAGAGATGGCCGCTCTCCGAGTCTTCGCTCGACTGAGACAACCGTTCGGCGCGCTATTACTCACACCAGACCTTGGCAATGTGGCAGCATACAGAAGGGTCGCGGCGGAGAGTCTTATCACTGTCCAAGTGGAGGATATCACGCCAGCCAAATTGGATAAACTGATAGAGAGCGTACGCGTTCTGGACGTGCTTTGAGGATGGTTGTCAGGTGTATGACGCGTGTGCCTGCTGACTGCATTCATTTCCCCTTCATAGTCGTTGGACCACACCGTGGTCCATAGTTTGATGAACATTGGAGACTGTCGTCCCCCCCATGATGGAACACGAATTCGTGTTATCCTTGGCTTTAGTCTACTGTAGTTTCGTTCCGTCCCTTTCCCGGGCCAACTGTCAGCGTCCGTTCTGGAGAACGCACCTGCAGGGGAGAGTGAAACGCTCGCTATACTTGCAAATGGACAACCCTAGCGTAGAATGTCAGACCAACGCAGCAGGTGATGATCAAGGCCACGATGAACTCGCGGAATGCTGTGATGGGTGCCATGCCTACTTTCGCGAAGCCGACTCGGAATATGTCTCGCAGAGATCCCTACAATCAACTAATGATCGAGATTGATGGCTGATGTTACGAAATGAGTCACGACTTGTCGGCCAGACAGATATGCCCTGGCAGAGAAATGGTTGCTCATGGGAATGACAGTCCAGGTCAACAAGCGTCGAAAACACAGTGCAAAAGAGCGTGCGAGCTCATTGTATTACATATTGAGGGCAGCGCGTTTATAACGCGGAAAGCTACAAACCATGTCTTGTTCCTTGACTTTCACCATCGCTGATGACGCCGTCGTTAACAATGAATGGTGCGTACTAGTAAGATGAAGATCGTTCATGCTGACTATGGGACAAGAGCGATCCCCGCCAATCGAAGTCGACCCTGGTGGTGGCACACGGACAGTGACGTTTTCTGCAAGTGGCGCGTTTCTTTTGAGCGGCGGTGAATACGGGATTCGAGCGTGGCAAGTGGAAAATGGCCAACACGCGTCAATAATATTGGAGGGGAAGCCCGGGACTGTCTTGTGTCTCGCTGCGTCCGAGGATGGCAAGTTGATTGCTGCAGGGACACTGGAGGGTGATGTGTTCGTGTGGCGTACAGACATTCCGAGCCATAGACATGTCTTGAAGGACTCCATTTCCAAGTGTATCCATGGGGTCAACCTCTCGCCCAACTCGACTCACCTTGTTTCCGCATCTCAGAACAGCGTAGCCACAGTCTGGGACCTCGCAACACGCAAACGAGTACATGCACTCAACCATGACAATTTCTGGGTGCTGGCAGCGAAATACTCGTCCCAGGGTGATCGAATTGCATCAGCTACCTCCCATTCCGTTCGGGTCTGGGACAGCAACGATGGCCGTTTACTAGTGGACATCCCAGTGACAGTGATCCCATTCTACAATGGTGGTCTCCGCTGGTTCGACGACGACCTCTTGGTCGTATCTAGTGGGAAGATCAAGCAATTTGAAGCATCGACTGGGACCGTAATTTCGGAGTGGCTCGTTCCAGATACCAACCAACGCTCGTGCATCGCGCTATCAAGCCACGGGAAATTCTTCGTATGCCCTGCACAATACTCTGTCTCGTGTTGGGACATGTCGACACACACGCTGCTTGGTTACATTCAACACCCACAAAAGATACGATCTATCGCGCTCTCCCCGGACAACAAGCTTCTCGCAATTGCCGGATTCGATGGAAAGATCATCATAAAAGATATCGAAGGCAGCTTGTCATCAACTTATTCTACTGTGAGTATCCTATCTTGTTTGGTTAAATTGCGCATACAAAATCATTTTGTTACCACCAATCCATCTTGTTTGGGTCGTCCGCTGCGAAGGCTGATCACTTTATCACTCAGGCGGCATTCATTGATATTGCCAACAGGGCGCTCGACTCCTGGGAGGAGGGCCGGCTCGCAGACACGGAAGGCTCACTGACAAGGACGATCTGCAATTCCACGCGCAAGAGCCATCACGCACTCGCCAACAGAGCCCTCGTGCGATGCCAGTTGCGTCACTGGGACCAAGCAATCGATGATGCCGAAAACGTGCGTCCCAGTTTTCCGCCCAACTCGCTGACGCTCACCTTACATGACTTTAAGTCGATCAAGATTCGACCGTCTGCCATTGGTTACATTGCAAAGAGCGTTGCCCTCATCGGGAATGGACAAAAAGAGGACGCCTGTTGCATGTTCGACCTCGCGTTCAGGCACTGTGATCCAATTCACCTGGATCATCTTCTTCTGATCAAGGTATGTATTTGTCACGCTGTCGCACTTGGTTTCCACTTAACTATTTGTCTTACTCAGGCGGTCGTTTTCTTCATGGCCGGAAGGCGCAATGAGGCAATGTCGCGTGTTAGCGACCTTATCTCGACAGTGCAACTGTACTCGATATACTCTCCAATTCAGGCACGTTCAGAACGTGCTGGTCCATTGTAATGTCACCATTGATGTTCTCACCAGGCATATATGTACTACCTCCTTGGAAACTCGCAGATGGAGAATAACGACTATGATAGGGCAATACAATCACTTGAACATGCGCGGAGCCACACACAATACAACACGCAACTTAGTCTGTTTGACATCTCTTTGGTGAGCTCCTGCCGATCATCTCACGACATATAACCAAGAGTCATGGTCCTTGACAGATATCCGGTTGGAGGTTTGATGGCCTCGACGTTAAAATTAGGCGACGCCTTTGTGAAGCCTTGTACGCAGCAGGTCGCACCAAGGATGCAAGCAAATCTCTGATTGAGCTAGTAAATACCCTTGACAAAGAGGCCTACACGAGCGGACCAATGATTGAATGGATATCCAGTGAGCTCATATCTACCTCTTTGTTTTCCTGCATTCGACCTTCTCCATCAGACTTCTCAATGCAGTGTCTCTCGACTCCCGAAAAAGGCAGTCACGCAGTATCGGAAGAGATCACTACACCTACACCCCTTTTGAGGGAGTGGGCAAAAGCTACGTTGGCGAGTCGCTCATGGAAAAACACCCTGATTATGACTGTTGGCGTGCGTATCCTCCGCTGCCCTGGCATGCCTGGTGGACCTGACGCTCTTGATGTCGAGTTCGTGGTTCCGAGATACCTGATATATCGGGTCATTTGCGAGCGTCTTGAAGCAATCGAGAATACAAAAGATGCTGTCGAGTGTTTCCGTCAAATGGTAGACGAAATGGTAGAAAAGACCAACAAGCACGATGTACAGGTAGAGTGGGTTCTCAGTGAGCCGTTTTGCATACCATGCGAGTGAATGTTATTTATATTTCTAACGCTGTTGCTCAGGGAAGTTAGAGCACTTCGGAGATGTCGCAATGGATGCTGGACAGCATGGTGACGCCATCACGCACTATTCAGCTGCGCTCACCCTCAGTCCGGCCGCAATACATGATCTCTTCATCAAACGAAGCAAGGCATACATAGCCTGCGGTTTGTGGGAGGCCGCGTTGAATGATGCAACTAAGGTGCGTCGCTCTGTCTCATGAAGGCTAGCCCTTGTCAATAGATCACTAGGCGATCGAGCTTGATTCATCGTCTCCATGGGGCCACGAGAGGAAACATGCGGCATTACACAGGGCAGGTAATTACGAGAACGCAATTCACGCATTTGATACGATGTTGTCGACGATGTTGCAATCACCTAATCCAGACATTCGCGGTGAGGGTGTTGTCAACATACTCAAGTTCATCAACTGACATTATCTCTCAGAATGTCATCGCCAATACATGAACCCTGGAGAAACAAAAGTGGTCATCAGAGGGGCTGTTCAGGACGTCATCTGTGATTTGCCACGTGTGCTAATCAACATCTTCTCTGGCCAACTTCTCGACAGATCTGAGCAGGCTTCTGCATTCGAGTCGCTTCCTGTCTTCAGCAAGCTGGTATCATCCATGACGACGCACATCGACCACACTCGCGTCAAGCACGATGTTACGCAGTACTATCGCTACGCAATGTTCTCGCACAAGTGGGAGGAGAATGAACCTCTGTTCGAGAAAGTCATACGTAAGGCAGTATATGAACTCGAAGAATCCCCTACGAATGACAAACTCCGGATGTTCTGCAAGACTGTGCGGGATGCTGGGTTGCATTGGGCATGGAGTGATACATGTTGTATCAACAAGGCAGATCACTTCGTACTCCAGGAAGCTCTGGTGTCCATGTTCAGGTGGTACCAAGGTTCTTCCTTGACAGTTGTTTATCTCCGTGATGCTCCGTTGAAGCGTCTGGTGGATTCCATCTGGAACTCGCGTGTCTGGACATTCCAGGAATACCATGCGTCGCAGGTGGTCCGATTCTACAACAAGGACTGGACTCCGTACCTGAACCTCGACATTCCTAACCACAAGGAGTCACCTGTAGTCATCTCGGAGATGGAGGCGGCAACAGGCATTTCCGCGCGAGCACTGATGGCGCTCCGACCTGGATTAGACAACATACGGGACAAACTGTGTCTGGCTTCGACGCGAGAGACGACCCTTGTTGAGGATACAGCCTACTCGCTACTGGGGATATTCTCTGTTTCCTTACCAATTGTATATGGTGAGGGGGATCAGGCGCTTGGAAAACTGTTGGCACAACTACTCCCGAGCTCAGGAGACACCAGCATCCTTGCTTGGACCGGGAAGTCAGGCAGCTTCAACAGCTGTCTCCCAGACAGCATCACTGTCTTCAAAGATTTGCCGACCTCGCACGGTCCACTTGCCATCACAGGTGCCGAAATGAGGACCATCACTGACGGATTGCAAAATACTCTACCAGACCTCACGTTAGTCACAAGATTCTATGACCGACTGAACGACCTCCCCGTACCGTCTTTCATAGGAAAGCGGATGAAGCTTCCAGGCATTTTTTTCAAACTTGGGCGTTTATCGGTTTCTGCGAACGTGTTGGAGCGAATTTTCCGTGCGCAGACAGATGCACTCACGATTGTGGAGATCAGAACAACGGGCCATGAGGATCTCTCTCGATTCAAGTCCTTATACCTTGTTCATCCTTGGATTGACTTTCTCCTCGACCAACGACCTGTGCAGAGTGTCACTGAGACGATACCCGAGGAGAATGAAGACGATCAAGCCTCTACATCTAGCGAATTGCCTTTATTCACTGGTCCTTCAACTTCCAATTTCGCCCCGACTACACTGCAATCACGATCGGCGCTGTTCGCATCCCGCTTCAGGTTGCCGATTGGACGGACTGCTACACGCCGTCGAGATACAGCATCTCTCCAACCCCCTTCAGACACATTACTACATAGACCCCACTCATCCATGGAATCCCTTCTGCCCCCTTCGATTCTGGCGCCGAGTGACAAGGAGATACTCGCTCTCCGAGTCATTGCTCGGCTGAGACAGCCGTTTGGTGCGCTGTTGCTCACACCAGATCTCGGCAACGTAGCAGCATACAGGAGGGTGGCGGCGGACAGTCTGGTCACCGTCCAGGTAGGGGATATCACGCCAGCAACATTAGACAAGCTTGTAGACTGCGTACGCGTACTGGACGTGCTTTAGACGGCTCCTGGTGACACGCTTGTACATTGTCCGATCGCTGAGAACGCGACCTCTTGTTATCGCTGGCTCTGGTCCTCTCATTTTACCCCTCACTACCTTTTGAACCATATCCGTAAGCTTGTTGTCGATATGCTGGAGTACAGGCAATTGCACCCTTGTATATTTATCTTCCTATCACCGCGGATCGCCACATTATTTTTGGAATATGTTCTGTCCGCTGGTAAAAGGTGCCACCGTGTGCGTTCAGCGGTGTGATACCAGGCCCCTGCTCCCTGCCAGGTGGGCGTCGTTTGTGGATGATAGTCATATAAAGAATACCACTGCGCAGCATTGGGTTGAGTCATTTTATCATGATCGGATTCAGAGGCATTGAGCTTGGTGCAAGGTCTTGCACTGATTGGGCTAATTAGGCTCAGAGAGATGCTCGGGATCTTGAGAAAACGAACGCGGAAGCCCGAGTGCGGAAATTATTCGACCTTCAAGATGGGGGAATGCACAATACCAGCAACAAAAGTGCTACCGTAATAGGATGGTAACCCTGGCCGACACCACGAGTCATATCTCCTCAACGAAATCATCTGTGGCAGCTGGACTAATGCATTGAATGCGTCAAACGACGTCATAGCACTATCGGTAACAGACGCCATAGCGAGCGCAAACACGAACCACTCGACCTACTCGCAGAGATAGTTAAGGTACAAGACGTATGCCTAGCGACACCCGCAAGGAATCCCAGTGCTTGGGCTTGTCAATCTGGTGTGTGGAGGATGAATGGTGTTGCGCAGAATGTCGAAGGCTCCGTCGTGGTAGACATTCCAGATGGAGTCTGCTGCCCAGAGTGCGGTGCTTGCCCATAACGCTGGGTGTGCGAGTGAGTCTGGGGTGAAGGCTGTTACGAATGTGGTGAGAGAGTGCTATGCGCCCAGGAGCGTCCGGTCAGTGATGTTGAGCATGATGTATGGGAGGACGATGCGCACGCATGCCTTGGAACAGGATGGTTTGCGGAGAGGGAGTTGAGAGTGCGGTTGGCGCAGTGCACGAAATGAAGTGCGGCGGCAAAGAGTAGAAGGGAGGCAAAGAGCGTGTGCATGGGTGCACGAAGAGTTTCGACATGCAAAGTGAGTTCCAGATCCAGATGTGGATGCCGTCGGAGAAGATGCTATCGACGGACGGAGCAAATTGGCAAAAATGAGCATCCACGAAAGACCAGGCCTTCAGGGATGAAAAGAAAGAGTTGGCATCACGGACGGTGCGCATCTGGAGACTAGAAGGATGTCAATTCTTGAAAATGGAGAGGGAAGTATATGGGACATGTAGTGACTGGCTGCCAAATCAAAGTCCATTGTTCGTAAGCTCGGTCACTGATTGCTGTTAAGGCCGACCGCGCGGCCGAACGAGACAGTATGTCGGCGAGAATGGAACAGTGGAGAGAATCAATCCGACGGCATTTTACCAGACCTGGCCTTCGGAGCACAAGAGGGAACCAAATCTGCTAGGGAGGGTCGGAGGCAAGTAGATCGAAAAAAACAGTACGGGAACTGGCATGAACATGGCTAGACACGGTTCTGGCAATTAGTTCACAGGTTCGCGGTGTTGCGTGGAACTTTGCATCTCCGAACGATATGTGGCCTTCTCGAAGTGTCTTGAGTGCCATTCAAAGTCTTTCTTCACGGGTGTATCGTGTAGTAACTGTCTGTATTCCCGTTGTCAGAGTTTAGGATCGAGCGTGGCGTGACGACGCTTACGTGTTCCTGGATAGCTCCGGGCCGAGCTATCTTATCGGACCAAGGGTCCAAAAATGTACATCGCATTCACGTGCCCGCTCACTTCCCTCATGCCCAAAGCAAGTTGGCCATGTGCCTCGGACCGGATGAAGACAAAGGCCATGCCGAACATGCCGGTTCAACACCGCAATCGGACACCAGGTGACCGTGTCTCCTCTGAGCAAGCTGTCTCCTTCACCTTGGATTCATCGAACAAAGACGACGACGACGACTGGGGTGGCAGGAAACAGGCAACGAGTTGTCGGAAGCAGTTGCCTCGGCGAGGAAGCAATACCTCTGGAAACACAACTCAGTGAACAAGCGCTATGAGGCTATGAAAGTGAGTGCCTTGATCCATATCGGGGAAGGGTGGCGTGTATATAACGCGGAAGGATACAAGCAATAGCTTGTGCGTCGACTTTGACCACGGTCCCGTTACCTTGCGCTGTTGATACTCCGCCGTTGACAATGACTGGTGCGTACTATGAAATAGAGTCGCATTTATGTTGACTGTCGGACAAGCCAAGTCTTCCACGCACATTGACATCGACGCTGGTGACTCCACGTGGACTGTGGCGTTCTCAGCGGATGGCGAGCACCTCTTGAGCAGTGGGAGCGAGCGGCTTCAAGTGTGGCGAGTGGAAGACGGCCAACGCACGGCGACGA
>JBBPKJ010000859.1:0-15766 GCA_038089195.1 Brasilioporus rufonigricans | reverse complement strand
CCGTCAGGTCGGTGACTGGACGTATGCTCTTGGTGAACGTCTTGGATGCGGCCCCTCTGTCATGGCAGCAATGACAAAGGCAGCCATGAAGGGTGTCGAAAAGGACGAAGCCGACAGTGGATCCCGCGGTGACTTTGTCGAGCCCGGTGCCTCTTGCCTCGCTCGTCCTCTCCCTCGAGTGCTCATCGATGGTCCCTACGGTGCCTTTGCAGAAGGCGTCTTTGATAACGAGGTCGCTGTGCTCATTGGTGCCGGCATCGGTGTGTTTCCGTCCCATCCCCTTGGTCTCCCAGCTCCTACTAAGTCACACCGTAGGGGTCACTCCCTTCGCTTCCATTCTGAAACATATTTGGTACCGTCAGAGGAAGGGAAGTCTCCGTGCTCTCCGTCGCGTAGAGTTCTTTTGGGTCTGTCGCGACGCACCCTCCTTTGGCTGGTTCCAATCCCTTCTCCAGCAGATCGAGGCTACTCGATTTGATCGTGAGTATCATCACTCCGCTCGACACGATTCCTGTTTATCTCCCCTACCAGCCAACTTCCTTCGCATTAACATTTATTTGACTCAAAAAGTCGATGAAAACATGCTCTGGAATATCGCGGTCAACGACGCTGGTGCCGAGTACGATCCTCTGACACTGCTTCACACTCGCACCATGTTCGGTCGTCCGGACTGGAAGAGCATCTACCGTCAGATTCGCGAGGCAATCGAAATCGGTCAGTACTTACCCAGTAACACAGACCAGACCAAGACCAAAGTTGGCGTGAGTTCCCGTTCCACATCCCGTTTGAAAAACATCCCGAGTGCTACCACAGACATACTTTTGCGGTCCCGGCGCACTGGCCAAAGCCATCAAGGAGGCCACTTTGCAACTCACTAGCAACAACATCGAATTTACTTTTGTAAAGGTTTGTCCATTGTATAATTCTATCACTCCCTGCTTTTATTGCGCAACCCAGGAACACTTTTGAGACGGCCGACAGTTCAATGGACACTCATTACTCCGATCGTAGAGCTGGAAATCGATCCTACTTGATACCAGCCATCAGTGAATGCGTCTATCCGAGTTTTTCTATTCAGTTCTATTCAGCCACAGTATTAGCCGAAGGTCTGGGACCGGTCCCAGACTTTACCAAGTCGGCGTTTCGTTGTTGCTTAGCGAGTCAATCGTAGATACCAATGCATGTGCTAACCTCACGGATTCTCTGCGATGGAAATCAGGTGTGACATTATGGATATGGGAAAACAACATGGAAACAAAAACAACACGGGAAAAAACCCAATATTCAGTTTTCAGTATCACTGTCGTCAATGACGATTGGGTTGTCATACGAGCCGGAGGGAACGTGTATGTCATCCGACTGAGACGGTAGGGAGAGACCCGAACGCCTGAAGAGCTCAAAGGTGGCCCGCGGAGCGCTGGAGACTGCATGATCAGGGGGAGCAGCGCTGGGTGATGAGGCAAGGGTTGAAAGCGACTCCGGAGATGGGTGTGGAGGTGCCTGCGACGCGGTGGAACCTCGTTGCGGGGCGCAATGAAAAACGGTGCATTGATACGAATTCTGATCGGATGGTACGGTGGTATCAGATTGCAACTAGAAATAAATGGTTTGCATGTAATGCAGGCAACACGACAACAATAACCTGCACGGCTAAAGTTTACTCACCGGGTGGGGCTTCTGCCGGGATGGGGAAGGCGGCTTGAAGCCGAGCTGGGAAACCTGTGTCACATTTGATGGTCCGGCTTCTCCTTCATCAGACTGGCCGTCCATGGTAAGATCAATCACCGTGGACTGTAGCCGCTGAGGCTCAGGCATCTGAAGCTCGCAGCTATGAAGCCGCATCTCGAGGGGAAGTTTAGATTTCTTGGTCGGCAAGCAGAGCTTGACCTTGCCTTTCGACTTCATCCGGTTGATGACACGTTGCGCCACTGACCATCGAAGTCAGGGGAAACAAAGCGACAGATAGAACGGTGCATTACTCAGCGTACGCCGTGGAGAACTACGCCCGCTAGACAGCCTGATTTTCTTGAGTAATGAGGTGCTAGCAGGGTCAAGCGGGCCTCTGTAACGCTTGGTCGACAAAATGGGATTGTTGCAAACTGAGGTCGTGAGGCTGACCGAGTAAATCAGCACAACACTCTGATCAGAGATAACGAGCATAGTTAACAACCTATCATATGATTTCCGTGCGGCAACGATCAAGGGCGCATACTGCTCCTGCACCCAAGCACAAACATCGGCGAAACCTCGTTCCAAGTAGAGTGCTGCAACAATCACCTCGAACGAGTCTGCGACGGCCTTTGTGCTGTGAGACTGTGATGGGAGCTCGTACGCGCCAGCTTTGACCATGAGGTGAGTGAAGGTTGCGTTGGTGTTGACAGCCGAACGTATATTCTACAAATGGAGTAAATTCTGTGGGCCTCAGTGGCGCTTCAATCGCAGCTCACGGTGTACAAGCCAGGCGCGGCATCCGGAAAGAGGCGGTAGAGGTATAACGCTACAGAGAGGTGCATGACAGCGTCACCGACGAATTCCAACCGCTGCTTCTCGTCCGCACTTGACGAGACGACAGACTCCCAGTCGGAAAGCTTTGGTAACGAGAACGAATAGTCGGGGTCATTGATGGTGGTAACAATGGCATTCTGAAGCGTCCCATGGATGCTGGGCCCCGGTTTCTTGAGTTTGACCATGATTCTAGTGACGTGGAAGATGCTAGTTCACAACGAATGGGGCAAAGGTGCAGTATCAGGTACTACCTCCGCAGTGAGCTTACCTCTTGACGACGCACGCTCTCGTGCTCGAGTTTGGCAGACGTATCTTGGTGAGGAGTACACATTACCATAAAGAGGGCAGGGACAAATAACACGTAAATAACTGTCATACTACTTACTACCACCCAACCAGAGAAGTCATTTGAGAGTGCACTCTACGCAGCAAGGCGTAATTCATCGGCTCGGACGCCAATAGTAGTATAAAATCTTCGGAGATTGTAGAGAGTCGAATCGTGCCACAGTCGTGAATCCAAGTTGATCCAGTCAACAGGGGACTTGGCATTCCTGCTGGATTAGGCAAACCGGTCTCGTTGACAAACAACCTTGAATCTGACGAGCTTATATCTCCAATCGCCGAAAGCTGAAGTGACACTAGAACGATGTCGGCTGCGACACCAGCTGCGTCATCGTCTGGCGGCGTATCACCTACGACTGGCCCTCACGACACTAATTCGATCGATCGCTTGGTCCTCGAGTACCTCCGTGCGCGAGGTCACAAGAGCGCAGAGGCTGCACTGCTTGAAACGCTTGAGCCTGGGGCCATAGAGGATGCCGAAAAGACCGTGTCTTCCAATGAATTAGTGAAAGCTCTAGCAGTCTTTGCACAGAAACCTTCACGTCCAGGGGAGAACGTCCTAAAGGACAACGTTAATGTCCTTCAGGAGCTGTCGACTATGGGAAATCCTCCCAACATACAGAACCTTATCGCCAGTTTGGGCGGTGTCGGGGCTGAGGACATACTTTCTGTCGATCCCACTGACAAGCAAGAGGGCTTCAAGGAACTTGAGGCGTGGGTTGAAGGCTCCTTGGATATGTACAAGGTATGTGCCTCTTCTCTCTGCCCGTACTCTCCCTAATATGCATTCCAAGCCCGAGTTCCGCCCGATATTGTATCCCATCTTTTGTCACTTCTATCTTGGTCTCATCCAAAAAGGCTTCAAAGATGCTGGTAGGTGGATCACTCATTGTAATCGTACAAACCTCTCAAACATGGATGCGAACTCCTCAGCGATACGGTTCTACGCTATATTTGCTCCCGCACTCGCGCCGAGCCATAATTCGACCCTTCATCACCTTTCTACACTGCTTTTGCCATCTCACGTTCAGAACGATTCCCTGGCGCAACGTTTTCTGAACGAAAAATATATAATCAGGATGAGTCGATCGGGCTTTAGCCTTCTTGTAGGGTGGTTGACGGAAGGGGTTGGCGGTGAGGCACTTGGGGCAGGAGAAGGCTTTTCTGGTGAAATGGGCAAAAGGGGAAGAGCGGCTGTCATGCGTGTGGTGAACAATCATCTACGATTCGACGGTGAACAGATCTTCCCTTCTCCTTGATCTCTATGCTCATATACCTTCACAGTAACTTCCGCCAGCACAACTGCCGTGTCTCCAAACGCATGGGAAGAGTCTACTGGACTTCTTTCATCACTTATTCCTAAGAGCACTCAGGCTATGAGCGCCTCTGCGATCCCTAACCCAAACACATTCAATGCTTCGAAAGGGGAACTAAAGCTTGGTCCTTCTCCGATCTCAGAAGACCTGCGTACAGAAACGGAACGCGTCCTCCGAGAGCAAGCGATGTTAGACCGTGATCCTAACGCACAATATGACATACATTTTGCTCGACCACCAACTGTTCCAGGTGTCATCTCGCCAACTGAAGTAGATATGCTTCCCCACCCACCATCGTTCAAAACAATTGATGTGCAAAGAGAGGTCGAGAAAGTGCGTGATGCAAGGAAACGCATACGGCTTGAGCCGTCAGCTCTCGCCTCCGTCGACCTTGGTTCTGCACAAGGGCCAGCTGCGCGAGCACGAGCCCTTCCGAGTATCTGCGCGTATACGTTACATGATGTGGGAGAGGGGTAAGTCTTCTGAATTTAAAGTTCCTGCACCCGATGAAGACCGTTGATACCAGTGCTCCGTGTTGCGTTTTCTCCCCTGACATTACGCTCATGGCGGCTGGTTTCTCGGAGAGTTATATTCGTTTATGGAGCTTGAAAGGTGAAAAGCTTAGGGGGATACGGAACGACAAATCTCCAGAATCGACAAAGAATTGTGAGTCGCTTGCAGTCTGTCCGAGCTCCCGCATCTGAATGTCGCTCTTGCAGCCACCAACTCCGGATTTCGAGAGAAAGAGAGTACCACAACTCGAAAATTGATCGGACACAGTGGACCAGTTTATTCACTTTCGTTTGATCCCCTTGGAGGCTCTGCAGTACCTCCGAGATATCTCCTGTCTTCCTCGGCGGACGCCACGACTAGACTCTGGTCACTGGACACAATGACAAATGTCGTCGCGTACCGGGGTCATCAACAACCGGTTTGGGATGTGCAGTGGAGCCCCATGGGCATTTATTTTGCGACTGCTAGTCGAGACCGGTCCGCTAGACTCTGGTCCACGGATCGGACGTCGTGTCTAAGGATTTATGCAGGCCATCTGAGTGACGTTGATGTAGGTAGATTTGCGACACTTTCTATCTCTCACTGACTTATCCGAGCAGTGTGTTCGCTTCCATCCCAATTCGTTATATTTGGCAACCGGATCGAGTGACTGGACAGCTCGTCTGTGGGATGTCCAGCGCGGCACGTGTGTACGGGTATTCATCGGACATCAAGGGACGCTCTCTACTTTGGCGATTAGTCCAGATGGCAGGTATCTCGCTAGCGCGGGGGAAGACCTCGCTATTAATCTGTGGGACTTGGGGTCTGGCAAGCGAATCAAAAAAATGATGGGTCATGCTGCGTCTGTATACTCTTTAGCATTTAGCGCAGAGTCGTCGATGCTCGTCAGCGGAAGTGCGGATTGGACGGTACGGTGCTGGGACGTCAAGAGTCCCGGTGGACAAGCCAAACAGCGAGAAAATGGAGTGGACGAAGGTTCCGGGCTGCGCACCGAAGAGGACGAAAATAGCGAAAGGTACGTGCCAGAATTTACAGTGTCGGTTAGCGATTTGATATTTTTGCATTTGGCCCCAGTCCCGACTTGCTCGCAACCTTCCCTACCAAGCGGACTCCCATAACCCAAGTTCACTTCACGCCACGTAATCTTTGCCTGGTTGCGGGTAGCTACCTTACTCCGGAATCGAGATAAATCGTTTGAAGAGTGGCGTGTGCGCAACCTTGTCGACAGGTATTATTATGGTATCCGCAGGTAACTTCATGAATGACCAAGGTCTTAGTCACCGCGTCTCTCGTCCACTTGTCCACCATATCCAACCCGTTTCTCGTCGTTGAACCCAAAGTGGACCATTTTCTCTGCAAACAGATTCTGTCTCAGCTTATGGCTTCCAGTGATTTTTGTGAGAAGGACCATTGTCTCTGGCTTCGAGGCGCGGTAGCCGCGGGAGGAAACGGAGATCGTTTGCCAACTGTTTGCCAATTCTTCACTGACTCGATGACGTTTGTAACCACCTTGTGTCTTTAATCATATCAACCTCTTCCATGTTTACCTCTTCGCGAATCGCTCAAGTCTGTCCCAATGCTGATCTGGTAACAAGATCTGAAGTGCGAATCCTAATGAAGTACAAAGGGTGGTTATTATGTATCACGTGACCGATTGAACACATGTAACCCGTTCAATAACTTACTGGTCCATTCAGGCCACTCAAGATACCTGAGCCCCATACATTTCTTCAAGGTATTCTTATCGAGTTACCGTTCTTCAGACTACTTTCCATTGCTTGTTTTCCAGATGGATGCCATGGAAGAAGATCCCATCGTCGCGACTAGCTCCTCCTTCCCCGAGGGAACGCCCGACGTACAGGGAACGCCAAGCTATGTACCTCTTCCGTCTTGTACGCCACTATCGCAGACTCTGTTGTCCATACCACTGATCCATTATCTCACTCGGCCATCAACATTTTGCACTCCATACGTGCGGCGTTTAGCGGCGCCGATACCGACAAACTCTCGCGAATTCCGGGACATTCAAGTCAAAGTGCACATACGAAGACCAGAAAAGGACTCTTGGGTGTACCTTGGACGTGCGCTCGTATCTCAGGAGGTCGCTGGGCAGTCGTCACGCGTCGGTATGAGCCAATCTCCCTATACCCGAGCATCCTGTTGATGGTCCGTATGCTCAGTCGTACGTTCCATGTCGTCTGGAAAAGTGATGGTTTCGTTCGGCGAGGCGAGTGATCTACACGCTTCCTTTTTCTCTCGTTTCATTGAACGGACGGATTCAGTTATCGGACTTGCAAGCAGAGAAACGTGGCAATTTCGTCGTCATTGGATGCGTGGAGGGTTCCCGCGTCGTGTCGTGGTCGTTGAACGTATGTTTTCTTTGCCATGCATCCGTGGCACGTGTTTGATCGAGAATATGAAAGGCCCTGAATAACTCTGACACGCTTCGTTTACTTGCAAGCATAGAGTTGGCATGCTACAGATGCAGACTTGCACTTATCGATCCCCGAAACCATGCCAAGATGCGGAGACGCATCGAACGCATTATCAAGGACGACAAACGCAGGAGACACAGACGACGTAAAGATCAAGATGCGATGATTGACGCATTTTCCAGGCAGAATCTCGATGGAGGTGACTTGGAACCAAATTCGTGACGGACGTCGGGGAATGGTTGGACAGTACCAACCAAGGACTTTAGTTGCCCGGCCTCGACTTGAGCCCTTTCTCGGGTGGCTCCTGGTTGTACCCAGTGTTGTATTACTTGCCGGTCGTTTGTTGTATTAACCGTATTCCCAACGACGTTGAATCCAGACACACAACCAGGGTCGTGCTGAAACGGCAACACAACATTTGCCAAATTGCAACACTGAACTCCACTGAAAGTAAAGGTAAACTACTCGGCAGCTACAGAATTGTCGAAAGAACGGCTCGCACAACTAAAGCAAATGAGTGGATGCCAAGCTCTAAATAACGCAAAAACATAAATATCCCAGGGATCATCAGTGGATGCACATTTCTCCAACAAAACATAGGGTCCCATCAAAATCCGGAGCGGCCCCCGCCTCAACCCAATGCCAGAAGAGTAGCGTACGATACAGAAACCTACTCGAAGATATCACTGTGGTGGAAGATGGGGAGCGGACCGTGGGGGTTCGTCAACATATTGCTCGGACAAGTAGGCGAGATCGGAAGACGACAATCTCGTCAGCGATGACGCTGTACGAGTTGCTGCAGGTGTTTGTCGCTCCGAATATTGTGGGGGTAATTCAACCACCTCGGGTTCTCCCTCGGAGGCATAATCTTCAGCATCAGTATGGACAATAAAGCGAGTGGCGGGCTGATAGCTTGACATCCCGGCCATCGCAGCCTTCCGGCGACCACTAGATGACACAGTTGAGCTAGCAATATCACCGAATGCCGCAAAGCTGTCGGTATTTGAGTTTGTTCGAGAGTGTCGTTCATGTGTGTAAGGTGTTTCTGGTGCATGAATCGAGGGACTTGCCGATGGCGTCCCCTGGTACGATGGTGAACCGGGTATAACTTGGGGGGCCAGGCGGCTGGCGGAATCTGTTTGATAAGGGAAGGGATGTATTGGGGGGTGTTGGAAGTTATCAATACCCGGATCAAGTTCCACCGAGTCTGGACGACGTGAGCTTCGCGTCGGAGCGAGTCCGTACGGTGAACGCCTGTAACCTTTACGTTTTAAGCAACATACTGCTAGCACAACAGTAGCTGCAACGGCAAGGACTGCACCAATTGCTGCCCCAGCAATGGTACCTGGTGAGACACCGGATGAGGCCGATGTCTGCGTGGGTGATGACGCGGATGAAGCGGCTGTGGTCGACGACGGTGACGGAGCGGAGTTCACAGTGGAAGAGGGGGAATTATTATTGAGACAACTAGCGTCATTTGAAAGGAGGACCGGCTCGGTATCGGAGGAGCCGCCTGAGTTACCCTTGGCGTCGGTCATTACAAAAATAATTGTGGTCCCAGCTGGGACATCGGCGATCCATGTGAAACTTGTTCCTGTTGAAGGAGGGTGTAGAAGGAATACGTCTCCGCCAGGGATAAACCCCTAGATCCAGGTGAAATTTAAGCAACGGAAGAACTAAATGTCTGGCAGAACGCACCGCGATCGTAACAGGTAAGGTGGCCCCATCATACTGATTGAAGGTGTAGGGACTGACGTCTATGTAAGTTTCTTGGATGGGCAGAATTGAAATTTAAGGCATACCTGCATTGTTGCAGCGAATTAGGAAGACTGAAAGAAAACGGAAGGGCTGGATTGGAGGTGTTACAGGAAGGACTTCCGACCGGTTCTCCCACCGTGAGCAATTCGGTGGTTCCCCCGGTTCCAAAGCCAGTCGCATCGGACATGGTCAGCAAGAATTGGGTTCCATTAGCCAGTGGAAAAGGTGATATTTGGTACGAGCCCTGGTTGTTATTGAACGCTGACGATGGTATAGATATATTCCGTGGAATGTTGAAGACCTTGTGACATCAGGTGAGGGAAACGTTAATATCCGCAGGGTAGACGGCTTACTGGTACCAAGGTAATTTGAAAGGGTGCCCGACCCCCTGCGCTCGTGCAGATTAACATAGGCCCAGGAAAAACACTGTCGGGTTGACGCACCTGTCCAAGTGACAGTTAGAGAGCCACATTCATTTGGCGGCGATCCGACGGTTACACTGAACGATAGCGCCAGCGGAAAATATAAAGCAAGACATAACAGTGAGGGTATAAGAGAAAGACGCATACTCAAACAATAAACGACAGCTTTGCAAGGACTGGGCGGCTCCCCCTTGACAAGTGGGGGGACGGTGGGGATAGGACGATTTTTGTACGGAGGCAAAGCGCATGCCCGTTAAGCGTGTGATTATGTCAGCAAGGTTGACAGGCTCGACGAACTTACTCAAGGGACGGCTGAGGTAGTGCTGCCGCGAGGTGAGGTGATCTTGAGGTGAGGTGAAGTGAGGTATACCTCACATCCTTAACCGATCCCTGAGGTCAACACTGCCTCACCTCACCTCGAATTAAGACAATGCCCAAATTGAATAGCTTTCACACATGCCATGACTGATAAGATTGTGATTGGCAGTTATCCTTATCTGAGAGACTGAGGCTGGAGCTGCTGGAACAGTTGTCCCAAGTTCTAGTGGGCATGTTGGTATGATCTCTCACATGTTGCTTGAGGGCAGTGTCCCATAAGCTGGCATGTCTATATGATCACTATGTGAGCACAGTGTTAG
The DNA here is from genome assembly GCA_038089195.1 of Brasilioporus rufonigricans. Taxonomy (NCBI): domain Eukaryota; kingdom Fungi; phylum Basidiomycota; class Agaricomycetes; order Boletales; family Boletaceae; genus Brasilioporus; species Brasilioporus rufonigricans. Next base: position 5,837 of record JBBPKJ010000859.1, on the reverse strand, counting down.
TGCTGGGCTGAGCACATTGTTGAATACCATGCAGTGACCCCTGGCTGGAAAACATAGCTAAACCAGTTGAATACAGAGGATATAAACCCATGTCCAAGTGACCAGATGTGCAGAAAACATGAAACTTGAAATGAGCTCAAACTCCTACACTTGCATGCATTGCAGCCACTCTCCATGCTTCTGCTTCACTATAATTGAGCCATCACACTCTTTTGGCTCAAATCACATAGCACCATCACTCTCACAAGCTGCTGGTATTATGATCACTCTTTTCTTCCTTCATTCTCTTATTCTTACACTTGGCTAAGTACTTTATTTTGCACGTTTGAGTCATGCCTTCTCTCTTAGTCAAGTTGTCTTACTAATCAGCCAATTATTCTATCTTATTTAGTCATCAATTGCTCATCACTGACTCAATATGCTTACTCATTGCTTACCAATATGCCTACCCTTAACCAATACTTAGGATATATAAACCTTTGTATCATATCCTGTAACTCTAGTCTAGATCTCCTCAAATTATATTCCCTTGTATCTGAGACTCCTCTCTACTCTTGAGTGAGAGCTACCATCAAACCCTTTGAACTCTTGATCGCATACTTGTCTAGACCAAATACTCTCCAGTATTAGTTACAGCTAGAACCTTTGAACTTCAACCCAGATCTTTCGAGGCTACACCTATCCTTGGATAGTCATAACAAAAGATCTAGACTCTTGGAAACGACTGCTCTCAAGCTGTTACCATTCCACCCAGACTCCCCACCTATAATCCTAGACTCTGGGACCTTTGAACTACTCAAACACCCCAGACTCAAGAAACCTCTGAATTCAGTGACAAAGAAGACACCTCCAGCTCTTCTAACCCAGATGTTACTATCCATTCACCCACTGAACAAACCCTTGACCAAGACCTAGCCCACTGTTTATCTAGTGGAGCAACCATCCCCAGAAATCCCACACCACCATCCCCAACTCCAGTACAACAACAACCTACCTTTCAACTTCTCCCACAAAACCCTAGCCCAGCAATGACCACTAAATCCACTGAACTACATCTCAACATCGCAGAAACTTTCAATGGAGACTTTACCAAAGCAGAACAATGGCTCAATTCAGTAGCCTTCTACCTCCATGTCAATGTTGCCATCTATGATAATGATGATAAGAAGATAGCCTTCACCTTATCCTTTATGACCAAAGGACCAGCCCTTACCTGGGCCACCACATTCTGATCCGCTGCAATCACTGGAGAAAAGGTCACTGCTCTCAAATATGATGACTTTGTGGCAAAATTCCAAACCACATTTAAACATTACAATGTGGAATCCAACTCAGTCGTCTGGTTAGCCACTACCTGTATGATCCATAATTGTTAAACCTGGGCAATGTGCTTTGAATGTAACTTTGGAATGCCAGAGTTGTTGTATTTGGTTGGTCTGAGACTTGGCTTCATCTTATGTGGTGTGCCTTGTGTAGGTCTGGTGTCCCGATTTTGGAGGGTCAGAGGGTCAGAGGTTAGAGGAGAGTTACTGAGAACTCAAGTCGGAGAGATGACAAACAAGATGAGGAGAGTCGAGTTCAGTCAGGTGGAGCAGAGTGGAAACAGATGGAGGTGGAGAACATCAAGTTCTGTTGATATTCAGACTGAGGGATACAGGACAGAAGTATGGAGATTATATAGTAAGTTGGAGGTGGATTACTAAGATGGAAATGAGATCGGGTGGACATATAATGTGCAAAGATATGGAGGTGAAACAGGAGTGACAAAGTGTCAAGATAAAACAAGAATGAAGAGATGTCAGAATGACATAGGAACGGAGATGTCTGAGTGACATAGGAACTGAGGTATCAAGGTGAAACATATCAAAGAGATAAGTAATGGAAGTCCAGAGTTGGTCTGGAGTAAGGAAGACAAGACTCAACAAGTAAAGATAGTCTGGAGATAAATAAGATAGTTTGGAGTTGAGTCTGGAGGACTGGAGTTTGACTCAGTGAATCTGGTATATAACAATAATAAACAGAACGACTCCTATTCTCCCACCCTGGCTGAGTACACTGCTCAATTCCAAAACCATGCAGTACTAGCTAAACTCGAACTCCAAAACAACATCCTTATTGAATATTACTCAGCCGGATTACCAACTTGGTGTTATGATTTATTCTTTTCTTGCCCTGATTCTTTTCTTTGCACTTGTCTTTTCACATGATACTTAGCTAACCTTCAGACTTCGCATGATCCCAATTACCCATCGGTGATCTCCTTGTCTTATTTTCGCTTCTTTTTGATCCCCATTTACTATAGACTCCAATCTTCCCACAGTCATCTCTGTGGTCTTCTCATCTTCTATTCTACCATGCTTCTTTATCACCTTGCTTTTATCTCACAGAACCATGCGGCTCTCCGCATTCCTTGCTTCCTTTGTTCCTTTGATCCTTGCTATTGTTCTCCTCTTTAGGCTTTCCCATTGTTCTCCTAGTTTAGACACTTGGTCTGTGCTCGCTTCCTCGCACTATATAAACCCTAGCACCTGTAGTCATAGCTCTCCATCTTGTACCTACCGGTGCACCTTGGGATATACCTAGCTTCTCAATCCTAGTTCTCTTACACCATCTCCTCATCCCTTTGTGACAAGCCCTAGCTTCTTCATTGAAGCCTAGGCTGCCCTTCTTTTACCAAGGGTATAAAGACCTTGACCAGCTGGTCTACGACTGCGACCTACCCAGTACAGTTGTAACACTTGGCTAATGACCAGAATCTATTCCATGGATTCCATATCAAAGAAAGCTGAAGAATGGTATGACAAAGCCACCCTCTTCTATGAGAAAAACCTCTGAGCCAAAGAAATCACCAAATAAAACTGACAGCCTAGTTGCCCCTTCTTTCCACAGCAATGACAAGCCCCTTCTAGAATGGAAAAAGATCCAAATGCCATGGATGTAGACGCAGTGCTGTTGAAGAAACTCTCAATCAAAGAAAGGGAAGAATGTTGAAAGAAAGGACTCTGCTTTAGGTGCAGACAACCAGGACATTGCAACTTCGAATGCCCCCTCAACAAGAAGGTAGTAGCTAAAGTTGAAGAAGAACTACCAAAACTAGTTGAACTAGAAGACGATGAAGAAACCACCATCAGGAAGGTAGAATTTTCCCTTCCAGTAAAGGATTTTTAAAACAGAGACCTTGATTGACATGATCATCCCCTGAGAGTACTCATGTAATAATAATGATGAAATCAAATTCTATGCAAATTCCCCTAGAACTCATCATCCCCAGTACTCTGAAAACCATCAAAACATCCACCCTTGTCAACAGTGGAGCAGATATCAACTGCCTAGACTGGCAGTTCATATGAAAACACCACTTACCCACCACTCAATTACCCCAACCAATTCCTGTATGAAATGTAGATGCCTCTATCAACTCTTTGGGAAAAATCCTTTTTACCACAGAACTCTTCTTTTCCATTGAAGGCATTGCTCAAAAGGCATTGTTCCACATAATGAACTGTGGAAATCAGAATGTTATCCTCAGACTCCCTTGGCTGAAGGAAGCAAATCTCACCATAGATTGGAAACAATGACAGCTATCCATCCTCAAGTCCATTGACAAATCTTCCAAACTTTACCAACTCCACACATCAGCATTAAACCAACAACAAAAGAAAATAACTCCCCCTATGAAACCACTGCACCACACTCTGGTAAACCAAGTTGACAATGCCCAACTGTTTGACTACCTCAATGAAGGAGATACCTCAGCCCAATATGAAAGCCCAGAAGACTTTATCATTAGAGCTAGGCAAAATAGAACCTTAAACCAAATCATGATCTTTGGTGCCAAATTTGCACCCCTAGGCTTCTCAGTCATACAAAAACTCACTCTTGCCATGAAATTAGCAATGAACACTGAGCTCGCTAAACCAAAACCAATCCTACCTTCTGAATACCAAGAATTTGCAGAAGTCTTTTCAAAGGAAGCAACTGATCATATTCCACCTTCCAGACCCTATGATCATGCCATCCACCTTGATGAGACTTTTGTACCAAAAATCAGAAAACTATACCCCCTCACTGCAGATGAACAAAAAGCCACAGAAGAATTCATTGAAGAAAACCTAGCTGCCCATAAAATCTGACCATCGCAACTCTCCATTCTTCTTTGTTAAGAAAAAAGATGGATGACTTCGCCCCTGTCAAGACTACCAATATCTCAATGAACATACTATCAGAGACGCCTACCCTTTACCCCTCATCTCGGACCTCATTGACAAATTCAAAAATGTCAAAATGTTTACCAAGTTTGATGTCTGATGGGGTTATAACAATGTCTGAATAAAAGATGGAGACCAATGGAAAGCCATATTTATCACCCATGAGGGACTCTTTGAACCACTTGTCATGTTCTTTGGACTCACCAACTCCCTGGCAACCTTCCAGAGATTCATGAATGACTCTTTCAGAGATATGATCACTGAAGGATGGCTAGTCATTTATATGGATGATCTTCTAATTTTCTCCCCTGACAAAAAAACCCATGAAGAATGAACAAAATGAGTACTCCAGAAAATGAAAGAATTAGACCTTCATCTCAAACTCAAGAAGTGCTCCTTTGCAAATGAAGAAGTCAAATATCTAGGAATGATCATCAAACCCAGACAAGTAGCCATGGTGTCACATACCAGATTCACTGAGCCAAACTCTGGTCCTCCGGACTCAACTCCGAACTATCTTATTCACCTCCGGACCTTCTTTACTTGTTAAGTCTTGTCTTCCTTACTCCAGACCAACTCCAGACTTCCTACATCATCCTGATATCTCCATTCCTATGTCACTCTGACATCTCTCCATTCTTGTTTTATCTTGACACTCTGTCACTCCTGTTTCACCTCCATACCTTTGCACATTGTACATCTACCCAATCTCATTTCCACCTTAGTAATCTGCCTCCGATTTACTATATAATCTCTGTATTTCTGTCTTGTATACCTCAGTCTGAATATCAACAGAACTTGACGTTCTCCACCTCCGTCTATTTCCACTCTACTCCGCCAGACTGAACTTGACTCTCCTCATCTTGTTCGTCATCCCTCTGACTTGAGTTCATAGTAACTCTCATCTGACCTCCGACCCTCCGACCTCTGAAATCAGGACACTGGACCTATGCAAGGCACATCACATAAGGTGAAGCCAAGTCCTGGACCAACCAAACATAACAACTCCAGTGTTCCAGAGTTACACTTGGGGCACATCAACTGAGTTTAACAGTATATTCAGACTCCACTTGCATAGAGTCATCATGGCAACTAGAGTCACTCGCTCTTGTTCTCGTGCATTCACTGATGCGCACGATACCCTCCATACTTTTAGCAGTAGCCGCAGAGGCCTGGACATCGTCAACCAATTTCAGAGTTTCTCCGCTAGACATACTCCAGGTTCAGCCTCTCAGGCCCCTGCCCTACCACAATCTCCAACCCCAGGAGCCCACATTGAGGAAATTCCCGATGGCACCGAGGTTCCTCTTCCAAGGTCACCATCATTCCATACTCCTATAGATCACATGTTTCACTCTGACTCTCCGGATGACCCAAGTAACCCCGGAGATAACCCCGGAGATGACCCTGGAGATGACCCATCTGACAGTGATATCCCTGATGATGAGTTTAACCCTTCTTCAGACGAAGAGCAAGTCCCACGCAGCACATTTGACAACTTAGCTAGTGCCATTCATAGCCTTGCTCACTCCTCTTGTCACAAATCCAAGCATACACAACAGACCAAAGTCAGGGAACTAGACCAGTTTGACAGCACTGACCCCTGCAAACTCTGGGTTTTTCTAGTCC
>JBBPKJ010000858.1:0-15816 GCA_038089195.1 Brasilioporus rufonigricans | reverse complement strand
ATATTCTGAGGGGAGGGTGACTTTTGGCTTAGCTTTTTCTGTGGCCATGGCTAGTTTGGTGGTGGTTGTCAACTTTTGGATGTAAGGAGAACCTAGGGGGGCAAATCGACTTCCAAACTTCTGGATGCGATCCATTGTTCTTTTTGATTGGGCACGGAGAAGGAAGTCCTCAGGAGATTCATATTGTGCCAAGATATCTCCTTCATTGAGGTAGTCGAAGAGTCGGGCATCAGTTATTCAGTTGACCATAACATGGCAGGGTGGTTTTACAGGGAAGGATCGTTTGGCCTCGTGAGAAGAGATGGCAGATACTTGGATTTCGTAGAGTTCAGCCGATTTGTCAATGAATTCTGGGACAGACAACATTCCTTGGACCCAGTTAATGATAGGGTTTGCTTTTTTTAGCCAGTGTAATCCTAGAATAGCATTTTGTCTTCCACAATTCATGACATAAAATTTGGCAGATTTGGTGATATCATTGATGGTGAAGAAGAGGTCTGCAGTAAATAAGACCTTTCCATTGGAGTTTGTAGAGGTGTCAATGTTTCGAATCATAAGGGGTTTTGAGAGTCGGTGGGTTGGGATTTTGTTCTTTCAAACAAACTGCCAATCGATGCAGTTAATGTCAGCTCCAGAGTCTACAAGGGCAGTGATTTCAACAGTTTTCAGGATACCAGGGACAATGATTTCAATGGGGAGGTTCATGGAGTTCTTATTCATTGTTATAGTTATATTGGTACCGGAAGGGAATGATTGTGTCAATCGAGGTTCCTGTTTCAAAAATCCTTCATTATGTGTTTCACTTTCTGAACTACAGTTTCTTCTTTGTCATCTTTGATGACTAATAACTCAGGGAGTTCTTCAATTTTGGCAGTGGTAGGTGATTCTTTTCGGGTTGGAGGGACGAGCTTGACTTGGCATTCTCTAGCCATGTGTCCTTTTCTTCAGCATCTGAAACAGATTCCTTCTTTTTGGCATTTGGCACGTTCAGCAGGAGAGAGTTTCTTTTGGAAGATGATGTTATCTACATCCATGGTGAATGGGTCTCATTCAGGGATATTGGTCAAGGTGTTTCTGGGGACAAACAGTCGGTTGGGTTCTCTGTTTCGCTGAGCCACTTCTCTGGCTCATTCACTTTTATCAAAGAATAGGGCAGCTTTGTTGTACCATTCAGTGATTTTGGTGGAAGCAGTATCCATGGAGAAGATTCAGGTCATCAGCCAGGTAGGCAATCCTGCTGAGAAATATTCGATGAGAACGTTGTCTTGTTGGCTTAGTTTAGCCAAAGCGGCATGGTTTTGGAATGAGGCAATATATTCTGCAAGGGATGGTTTAAAGGTTCAGGAGTCTTTCTAGTAGGTCATCCTGGTAGTAGCTAACCAGGCAATGGCATTGAATTCCATGTTGTAATGCTTGAAAGCCTTTTTAAAGGTGGCGATGAAATCATCATACTTTTCCATGGTAATGGTAGCACCAGAGATAGTGGCAAATCTAAAAGTGTTGGCCCAGGTGAGGGCTGCTCCTTTGGTCATGAAGGAGAGAGTGAAAGTGATCTTCTTATCATTATCATCATAGATTGTTTTGTTGACAGCGAGATAGAAGGTTACAGAGTTCAGCCATTGTTCGGCTTTCTGGAAGTTGCCATCAAAGGCTTCAGGGGAGTTAAGTCGGAGTTCAGTGGGTTTGGTGATGGTCGTCATTGTTTGAGTGGTTGATGGTACAATGGGTAGTTGAAATGCAGGGTTGCAAGTTACTGGGGTTGGAGAAGGTAGTGTGGGAGATCTGGGGATGGATGCTGATGCAGCTAACTGGTGGGCTAGGTCTTGGTCGAGTTGTTGTTCAGAGGGGGATGGGAGTGGTACATCCTGATCAGAGGTTGAGGGAGAGCTTTCTTGTTGCTCTTCAAAGTCGAAAGTTTCTGGTAGTGGGATGGAGTTGCGGCAGATACTCCAGAGCCGATAGTTCAGTGATGGGGTTCGAGGTGGAATGGTGACTGACTAAGATCAGTTGTTGCTAGGTAGATAGTCTAGTCTTTTGTTACGGCTAGCCTGGGTAAGGTTAGACGTATCCTCTATTTAAGTTTCAGAGGGTCAAGAGTTCTCCCTTTGGTCTAGTTCAAAGGGTGTCAACAATGTTGAACCTGGTAAGGTTTCAAGGAGCACTCACTCAGAGTAGAGCAGAGTCTTCAAGAGAAAGAAATATGGATTTCCAGAGGAGACTAGACTAAGGTACATGATCAAGGAGGCAAGGTTTATATAAGTACAGTATCGACGCATGGACCAGGGTAAAGGTAGGCATGGAATGAAATGGAATGCAATGGAGATCAGATAATTAGTAAAGAGGAATGACTAACAAGAATCCATGACTTGAACATGGGAAAGTAACAGTTAGTCAACTGAGATCGAAGACAACGAAGTGGAGAATGGAAAAAACAAGTCAGAGATTGAAGAAAAGAATATGTCATAACAGATAGTTGAAATGTGGGGTTACGAGTTACTGGGGTTGGAGAAGGTGGCATGGGAGATCTGGGAATAGATGCTGACATGGCTAGCTGGTGGGCTAGATCTAGGTCAAGTTATTGTTCAGAGGGGGACAGGAGTGGTACGTCCTGATCAGAGGTTGAGGGAGAGCTTTCTTGTTGCTCTTCAAAGTCAGAAGTTTCTGGTAGTGGGATGGAGTTGCAGCAGACACTCCAAAGCTGATAGTTCAGTGATGGGGTTCAAGGTGGAATGGTGACTGACTAAGATCAGTCATTGCTGGGTAGATAGTCTAGTCTTTTGTTATGGCTAGCCTGGGTAGGGTTAGACATATCCTCCATTTAAATTTCAGAGGGTCAAGGGTTCTTCCTTTGGTCTAGTTCAAAGGATGTCGATGATGTTAAACCTAGTAAGGTTTCAAGGAGCACTTACTCAGAGTAGAGCAGAGTCTTCAAGAGAAAGGTATATGGATTTCCAGAGGAGACTAGACTAAGGTACATAATTGAGGAGGCAAGGTTTATATAAGTACAGTATCGATGCACAGACCAGGTTAAGGGTAGACATGGAATGGAATGGAATGCGATGGAAATCGGATAATTAGTAAAGAGAAATGACTAACAAGAATCCATGACTCGAACATGGGAAAGTAATAGTTAGTCAACTGAGATCAAAGACAATGAAGCGGAGAATGGAAAAATGAGTCAGAGATTGAAGAAAAGAATAAGTTGTAACACCTTCCAGGATTACTCTAGATCCTATCTTGGTCTAGCATAACAATGCCACTGTCAGCAAGGGCGAAAGTTTCAATGGTTTTTATGATACTGGAGAAGATAATTTCAATGGAAATGAGCATAGAGTTTGATTTCATCATTACTGTAACCAGTTTGGGGGTTTTTTCTTTGGCACAGGCTACAGTTTTCTTGGTTGGTTTGAACTTGACTAGGCATTCATAGAAAGAGTGTTCTTTCTGTTGACATTTAAAACATAGGCCATTCTTTCAATATCTTTCTTGTTCCTAAGGATTGAGTTTCTTGAGCTTGACCATGATGTCAACATCCATGATATTAGAATCCTTTTCTGGTTGAGAAGGTAGATGACATTAGAAAGAGTAAAATGGTTGATTTGGCTGTTTATTACATTGAGCTACCTCTTTAGGCCTTTGGCTTTTCTTGTAAAGAGAGCACCTTTGTCATACCATTTGGAGATCTTGAAGGGCATGATATTCATGAAAAAGATTTTGGTTGTCAGCCAGAATGGAAGTCCAGCAGAATAGTACCTAATCAGAACATTGTTTGTCAAGTTTAGCAAGGACAGCATAGTTCTAGAACTGGACAGTGTATTCTGCAAACAATAATTTGTAAAGATTTTTGGGTTTGTTGTAATGCATGTGTATGGTGGCTATCAGGCAACTAAACTAGATTCAACACTGTAGCATCCAAACATCTTTGAGAATTTGTCAATAAAGTCTTTGTAGTTTTCTAGAGTGACAGTGCCACTGAAAATGGCAGCAGCTCTAAAGGTAGTGGCCCAGGTACTGTAAGGGTGGATCCTTTGGTCATGTAGGATCAGGTGAAGGCAATTTTCTTTCCTTTGCTATCATAGATGGCAGTGTTGACATGGAGGTAGAAGGTAACTGAATTAAGCCATTGCTTGGCTTTGGTAAAGTTGCCATTGAAGGCTCCCAGGATATTAAGGCACAGTTTGGTGAGTTTAGTAGTCATTTTTGGGGTAGGAGATCTAGGTGGTAGTTGGAACAATGGTTGTTATTATACTAGGGTAGGCAATGGTGGCATGGAATTTCTAGGAATACATAGTAGCTGCTGCAGATAGATGGTGTGCTAAGTCTTGGTCCAAGGTTGCTTCAGTGGAGGACTAGAGAGCAAGGACTGGGTTAGAGAATTGGGATGAGGATTCTTGGTTGTCCTCAGTGTCTAAGAATTCTGGGAGTATGGGCATCTGCAAGAGTTATAAAGTAATGAATGTTGCATCTCAAGAACTCACACAGCAGTAGTAAGCCTCTATGATATTGAGATATTCATTGCATTCATATCAACAAAGCAATTCAGAGAACTGGAGCCTCACATGAACTACAACACCAACAGAATGGGTAGGGTTTGAATAGAGAATCTGGTTTAGCATCCTGTGTAGAGTGCTACAGTTGTGGACAAGCAAAGTTCACTAAAATTGTGTAGCAATAATATGAGTTTTTGATGAAAAACCAAGTGCAAATCTGAACTCAGACCACTAGAATAGCATTAAAAACACTGCTCTGAAGTTTTTTTTTTCACAAGGTTTTTGGTGTATTAAAATTTTTGGACATTTCAGCAACATTGTATACTCCTTCTGGAGTTTGCCAAAGCAGTTTGAGGTATTTACTTAGTGATCTCTAGACAAAAATTCAGCTATACCATCATTGTTATATGCCTGTTCATGATTTCAGGATATATCACATTGTGGAGGTGGCCACATTGGCCAATTTGATCAAGCAATAATTAGCCAAAATGGACATAAGGGATGGCAATGCCCTCAGCTAAGGAACTTACACAGTGGGAACCATTGTTTTTCCACTAGAAGTTGAATTTTTTTGTACATTTGTCACTGAATGAAGCATACTTTTCTTTGTAGAATCATAATTAGCTTGCTAAAATGAGTTGATTATAGGTTTTCTCCCACTTTTAACTATTGTTGCACCAAGGTCAGAAATGGTTGTATCAAAGATTTTCAAAAATTGGCCCATACAATCCTACCCAGGATGTTCCCAGCACCTCAGAAATAGTGTTTTTAGATTTTTGGAATGTGTTGTGGTGTCAAGAAAACTCAATGACTAAAATAGCTGGCTTTGACTGTCCTCGACTGTACTAGGGTTCTTTGTGCACGTGACTATGACTGACATCATAATTATTTGCCCAGTTAGGAGGGAAGTATAAATGCCTGCAATGGAAATCTGCCTCGTTCCACCGGCCCTTGTTTCACTCTGTGTCATCCTCGTCCAGAATATCCATTGAAATGTATCGCAAACTCCTATCGCGCTCTATACGCCCAACAATATACCTTGGAAGCTACCGTGTCTCTATCGTAAGCATGGTCTCGGCGAGCCAAGTGGGGCTGAACAACGTGGTTGACCCGCGCACATATAGGCATCTAGAAATCTGGCGACAACACCCCCGCCGTCGTCCCATGGACCGTCTGGCACAGGCCAGACGCCGCCCGCTCAACCAGGAGGCAGCAACACCCTGATCCTCCTGTCTGCCCTGGGTGCGCTTGGGGGCCTGTACTACTACTACACCCGCGCGCAGCCCGCAGTTGATCGTGAGGCTGCAAGACGTAAAGAAGAAGAGATCGAGAGAAGGGTGAGGGACATCGGGGAAGCAGGAAGGAACAAGGTAGAGAGTGTCGCGAGACAAGGTCAACGCGATTATGACCAGACGAAGGTGAGATGTATCGGATACGTTACTGTTTGTCCCATGCTTACGAATGGTATGTGGTAGGCTACCATGCAGGATACTGCCACTTCAGTACGGACTCGGGCAACAGAAGCTCGCACGGATTTGACAGAACGGGCGCGACAGAGTGCACACGATGCGCAGGTTAAGTTCGACGAGTTAAAGAACACCGCGGAACGAAAGATAAGTGACGTGCGAGATCGCTCGGAGAAAAAATTTGAGGAGGGTAAAGAAGAAGTTACCCGTCAAGCACATGATGCTGAGAACAAAACCCGAGGCTGGTTTGGATGGGGTAGTTCAAAGTGAGGTTGTAGCTACTCGAAGACGATCTTGGCGGACCAAGGTTACAAGGACTTCCTGCCAAGCATTGATATTAGTCGATGTTGTATAGTAGTTCCGTCATGATGGAATCTTATCAGACCCAATCAGGCGATGGGTGACGGTTCGGCATTACCCGGATGTTATCTGGTGGTGACTCGTTCAACATTACTTTTCTCTTGGGGACCGCATAAATTCTCATTCCTTCTCATACTGTCGCGTAAACCTGGGAAAGGAGAAAAGTATATCGTGGTAATCGTATATCGAGCCCTACACCGCTCATAACTGATTTGAAGTCATACACTTTGAAGCCGAGATGAGCACGCTCCAGTACCGTGTTATCCTCGTCGGAGTGGGGTATTGATAACTTTCATTATCTAGAATTCTTACATGCTTATCGGCCTATTTCCGCAGAGGAGCGACATGCTCAGGAAAAACGACCGTCGCGAAGCATCTTCGTAATATTCTACCGAACAGCGTCATAATCCACCAAGATGTGAGTTCATAAAGTGCAAACGCCTAGATCACAGTAATATGGAACCTGCTAGGATTTTGCTCCTGTGAGCATGCTTCTCCGTCTTCGAATCCGCACAAGTCTCTTATGACCGTGGGATCCACTCCCCACTAGCCAGAGGAGTTGATCCCAATTCATCCAGTCCATAATGTCGCAGACTGGGATGCCCCACAGGGAGCCATCGACTGGCCTCGGTTACGGTCATTCCTGAAGAGCGTAAAGGAGAAAGGAGCAATCCCTCTCGACCATAAAAGTCATGATCATTTGAACGAACAGAAGGACATCCCTATCTCTGACTCTGCTTTTCAAGAACTTAAGACCCGGTTTCAAGAGATTGAAAACGAACAACGCAAGAAGGGGTTCCGCGTTATATGGGGACTTGTCGATGGCTTTTTACTTTATTGGGACAGAGTAATGATATTCCCATTTCGTGGCCGCCAACTCTCTCGCTGATGTTGCATAGGAGGTCATAGACCAACTAGATATCCGATATTTTCTACGAGTGCCGCACGATGTGCTCAAGCAAAGGAGACATGAACGACACGGATACCACACAGCAGGTAAGAATACGATCGCCTTGGTACCTTCAGATGTGCAGTGATTGACCCATTCCCTGCGCCCCCGCTATTGCCGCATTTTACCATCGTTTACCTCTGACACAACGTCGTCTTATTTCCTGCACGACACATCGGGCGTCCTATACATTTAAACCCCTCTAACCCCACTTTCTCGACACACCACCGCGCTCGGCTACGCGTTTGGAGTGCAATTCAACCCAGAGGGATCACTATGGCGGGACCCCCCGATGTACTGGGAACACATTGTATACCCGGCGTATATTGAGGCACACCAGGACATGTTCGAGGACGGAGATGTCGAAAATGGAAAGCCGACCAGGCAGAGAGTGCCAGGCCTCGTGGTGATAGAGCCTGTGAAAAGGGGGGCAGAGTTGAGCATAGACGACATCGTTCGACGTTGTTGCAACGTGCTTGGAGACTATGCGAATACCTTGGACGCTAACTGATTGATGAATCCAATCGGGTAGAGGGTCATGGTGTTCCTTTACTGTAAGAGTGCACGCGAAAGTTCGACGAATGTGTAGCGTATCCTGAACAATCACATCATCACACACAGTAGCTTGACACTCGATATGGGCGAACCCCCTGACCAAGTTGTTCTGGTCGGAATGGGGTATCGTATAATTGTAGTCGAAATGTTTTATTTTCCCAGCGAAGGTGTCATGCTCACGCAAAACGACCCTCGCAAAGACATTCTACCGAACAGTGTCATAATCCATCAAGATGTCAGTACGTAAACCACACGCCTAAATCACAATAACTTGGAGTTTGCTAGGATTTCACTCTTGTAAGAATACTTCCTTGAGTCTGCATGAGTTTTTCATGAACGAGGGGACCACTCCTCGATGGCCAGAAGTATTCGTTCCAGTTCACTCGGACCATAGTGTTCAGGACTGGGATTTCCCACAGGGGACTATTGATCGGCCTCGATTGAAGACATCTGTAAAGAGCGTAAAAGGGAAAGGAGTGATCCCTTTCGATCATAGGAAGTCAAGACCACGTTGTGGAGTGGAAGGATACCCCCTATTATCAACTCTACTCGTCAAGAGCTGAATTGAAGGACCCGATTTCAAGAGGTTGAAGACAGACAGCGCAAGAAGGGAATCCGCACTATATAGGGACTTGTTAATGGATTTCAGCTCTATTGGGATAAAGTAGTGTTATATTGCGATTTCCTTGCCAGCACTGGATTAGTTCACCGACAGGCTACCAGGGAATCATAGACCAACTAGATATCCGACTTTTCTTGAGAGTGCCGCACAGTTTGCTCAAACAAAAAAGACATGAGCAACGGATACCGCACACCAGGTAAGAAAATGTTATCTTAGTACCCTCCTTGTCCTCAGACATGACATCGGCCGGCCTTTTTGTATCGTCAACCTCTCTCTAACCCCGCTTCTCCATTCTGGGTTACTTACTGGGAAACACATCGCATACCCAGCACATGTCGAGGCACACCAGAACAGGTTCGAGTGCCGGGCCCTGTGATGATAGAACCTGTGACGGAGATGGGCGTAGACGACATTGTTCGGTGTTGCTGCGATGTCCTTGGAGACTATACAAATACTGTGGGCGCTGTGTCCGATTAGAGCAATATGTATTTGGATGCCCTGAATTTCGCGGGTTTTCCGGTAATTGCTGGGAGATCCAGTGCGCGTGAAAGCGGCGTGTTAGAAATCACATGGCCCCGCCAAATAAATCCAGCTGTTTGGTCGCCGGGCAACACGTCGAGGCCCAGCCGGTGTTCCGACGCCTTCAAAGCCGTTCTTGAACCCCAACCTCCGTCATCTCATTGCATCTTTCATACTCCAATGGTTCAGGTTATTGTCGTCGGTGGCGGTCTTGCCGGCCTTTCTGCAGCTCACACTCTCCTGGAACGTGGTGCGAATGTGCTACTACTGGATAAACAAGGGTATGTAATTCTCCTCCAGAGTCCATGGTGCGCTGACGCATGATGTGCTTCAGGTTCATGGGCGGTAACTCCACCAAAGCCACCTCTGGCATCAACGGCGCAGGCACACAAACTCAGCAGGAGGCTGGGATTCCTGACAATGCCAACATCTTCTTCGAGGATACCAAGCATTCTGTGGGTCCCTTTCCTTGTCCTTGGTATTGGATGCCCTCTTATTTCGTTGCTCTAGGCTCGTGAGCTCGCCCGTGATGACCTTATTCGCGTCCTCACCGGTCGGTCTGGTGATGCGGTGAACTGGTTGCAAAACAAGTTTGCCCTCGACCTTTCCAAGGTTAGCCGCCTTGGTGGTCACAGCCAGCCCCGTACGCACAGAGGCAACGCTCAATTCCCTGGAATGGTGTGTCCAAGACTGTCTGCGCCACCTTCTTGTACTCACTTGGCAAATTCCCAAGGTTATCACCTATGCACAGATGGAGCGCTTGGAGGACTTAGCTGTCAGTCAACCCGATCGGGTCAAGGTTTACAAGAAGGCTCGTGTCAGTAAGCTCCTCAAGGATGAATCAGGCGCCGTAATAGGTGTCGAGTTTGTCCGCAACGGAAAGACCGAGACCGCTTATGGTCCTGTCATCCTGGCCACTGGTGGTTACGCTGCAGACTTTACTTCAGATTCGCTGCTCAAGAAACACCGTCCCGAATATTATGACCTTCCAACGACCAACGGTGACCACTGTACTGGTGACGGTCAGAAGATGGCCATGGCCATCGGTGCCAGCGCTATCGACCTTGAAAAGGTCCAGGTGCACCCAACAGGCCTTGTCGACCCTAATGACCAAGATGCCAAAGTCAAGTTCCTCGCTGCTGAAGCTCTCCGCGGTGTTGGTGGACTCCTTTTAGACAAGAATGGCGATCGTTTCGTAGACGAACTTCAACATCGTGACTACGTCACCGGTAAGATTTGGGAGAATGGCAAGGTATATGCCTCTGTTGTGATTCCAAACAGTATACTAACTTTCCCGATCTCTACCAGTACCCAATTCGCCTCGTTCTCAACGGCCAGGCTTCTCGAGAGATTGAATGGCACTGCAAGCACTACGTTGGCCGTGGCTTGATGAAGCGATTTGACAGCGGTGAGGCACTTGCTAAGGAGATGGGTATTTCGCCTGCACACCTAAGGAAGACCTTTGACACCTACAATGCTGGTGCCAAGGCCAAGAAAGATCCTTTCGGAAAGAAGGCAAGCACCATGTGTGTCCTTCCTACATCCTCGAATTAACTTGTCTTTCTAGTTCTTCTCTTCCGGGGATTGGACCGTGGATGACTACTTCAATGTTGCAATTATGACGCCGGTTCTCCACTACACTATGGGCGGTCTTGAGATTGATGCCGAATCGCGAGTGGTCGGCAAGGACGGCAAACCTATCCCAGGTCTCTTCGCTGCTGGTGAGGTCGCTGGTGGTGTACATGGCGCCAACCGACTCGGTGGTTCGTCGTTGCTGGGTTGCGTCGTCTTTGGGCGTGTCTCTGGTGATTCTGCCGCTGCTTACCTTCTCCAAGCGACGGGCGCCGCCATCGAGAAGGCTGGTGGTCGTCTTGGAGCATTGGCAGGACAACTTGCACCTCAGCCCTCTGCCTCCCAAACTACCCCTTCTCCCTCTGCACCAAGCGCTGTTGCACCATCGTCAGCAGCCAAGGAATTCACGACTGCGGAGGTCGCCAAGCACAACAAGAAGGATGATGTATGGGTCATCGTGGACGGACAGGTTCTTGACGTCACATCGTTCTTACCTGATCACCCAGGAGGAGAGAAGGCGATCTTATTGTATGCTGGACGTGACGCCACGGAAGAATTCAACATGCTCCATGATCCCAAGGTGCTCGTCGTCCGATCCTTCCAGTTTTCTCAATAGCTTACCATTCACTAGGTCATCCCAAGGTATGCGCCAGATTCGGTGATTGGCGTCCTCAAGAAGTAAATACGCATATACGTTCTCCGCTTCTGATTGGACCTTGGATGGGAATCAAAAGGAATTCGATTGGGTGAATCGGTTGACTCTCGTGTGATCGCAGCATGTATTGCAACATGTTTATCCCCTGTTTTCTGGTCTGTTCTGTGTTATCTGAATAATAGTTGCCTCTGAATTTTCATGACCCTGGCATGCGTCACTAAGTAAACCAAGACACGATTGAGCTCAATTTCGAGGTCACCTCTCACCAATTCACAGGCACATATACCATGACTCGCCAATGTTGTCACCTCAGTGCAGACCAGGATCAGTTTCGACGGTTACTGCGTCAGAAGGATCCTAGTACCGCGGTGCAAATCCAACGACCCGAGTACCACGTCATTCCCCTTCGCGAATCTGATCCGAGGCGAAAACAAGACGGACGAAATTCCCCGTCGATTGCTCAACCGTGCCAGAGCTCTGACCCGGATCCTCGTTTCGTTCCTCGACTTCGAGGTGCACCTCTAGCTATGACAAGCACCATATTTCGCCGTTGCTGTTGGAGAACGTTCGGCGGCCGACTCGCCATCCTGTCCCGATGGAAACATGCATGTTCTCGCGCCTAGCTGGAACGTGGACTGTCAGACGGGAGGCCTGTACGCGCAGGTGCAGTGAATACGTATGTATATTCCCACCTGCGAATCGCTTGCGACTCTGGCGTTCTGCTGTCGTCGGTTGTCATTGATTCGTCGTCGCCCCCACACGAGAACACCGTGCGTACTTCATACACATACACAAAGGTCGACTCGAAGGGAAGAAGAGTGCATTCTATTCTCGATCGCGCCTCTCAGTGGATGCGTGTCCAAGGAAGAGAAGGAGGGCGTTCCGAGTTTCGTGCTCCTGCTCCTGACACGTGCGTTGAGTGTCGTCGGCGGTACAATGTGTATGCGTACCAACTTGCCCCTAGGCGTTGAGACGTTGGACCTCGGAAAGCGTTAAAAGCCTGTCTCTGATCATGGTATGTGTCGTCTCCTCATCCACGTCCTATTCAAGCTAACGTCTGTCGCGTCTACTGTCTCGTACGGATGTCTAGTGGGATGCCATCAGTGTACTTTGCCCAACGCGAGTTGCATGCGTCAAGGGTGGGGCGAGACCCAGCGAGGTCTGTTTCGTGTCTCGACTCTTCGTCGTGGGTGCTATGACATTAACTCTTGGGTGGTAGTGATACCTCTGTACGCCCAGCCCCAGCGCCGTTTTGGACTGTTCCGCACAGTGCTTCGGCCGATCGGTCGAGCGGGATGGACAGGTCTGTGGGTCGATCCGTGGTGTCTGGCGTCGAGCGCTGACTCGCCCTACCCTGACCCTAGCATGTATGCGGGTCCGGCGTACGTCGGAAGCGAATCCATGGTGTATCACGTCGGTGGAGGCGTTGTGTCCCCACCAGCCGTCTTGTGAGTGATATAATGCCGCCAAATGGTGTTCATCCCGGCTCACGTCGCATTAGACAACCACAGTGCGCTGAGATGCGGTCCGCACATGTGCCCGCACACATCCGGGCTGGTGCCGCTACCACTGTTCCCTTTTTAGGGTCCACTGTGCCGAATTCATTTCGTGTCCCTGAGCTGAGGGACAGTCCGCAAAGCCGCGGAAAGGTCAATACATCAAATCATGATGGCTTCCAGCCAGCAAATCAGACTTGGGAAGACATGGTCGGGATAGAATTTTCCGCGCCCCCCGCGCATCATGCGCTCCCTTTACAAGTCCGTTCACACTGGAAGCCAAGCGAACACGTACACGTACGACCTCCTTCCTTCATCAGCAGCAACAAATCCTACGTCACACCAGCACCCACACAGAACGTAGAGGACGACGACGACGTATACACCCTTCTCTGTGAATGGACCGACGAACGTGGCACGTGCAATATGGCTGTTTTCGGCGACAGAGTCTGGATGAGCCACCACCTCAGCCGCCGACACAACGTGGTCGGGCACGAGAAATCCCAACGAGCGTGTCTCTGGCGGGGGTGTACGGAGACGATGAACAAGGGGAGCTTGGCGCGACACGTGGTTTCGCGCCATTTGAGGGCTGGTGCGAGTTGTGGGTTTTGCAGCAAGGTGTATTCGCGCGCAGACGTGGCGCGAAGGCATACCAAGAAGTGTAAAGTCGCAAATAGGGTAACGGGGCAGGATGATCAAACAACATGGTGGGCGGCCTTTTCGTTGATTAAACCAGATACTGATGGAAATTTTTCAAGATGGCCGACTACGGTCTATGGACGTTCTGACACGCCTGGCTGTGTGGTGATCGAATGTGGACCTCGTAGATCGAACATACCTAAGATTGTAGATTCATGATGAATATGTGATCGCGTACGTCTCGCGCGGAGCTCGCATATCAACGGAATTGAGTGACATTCAATATTCCTGATAGGATACAAGCAAAGACAGAGAGAGGAGTACGCAAAGAGCCGATCCGGAGGCTCGATTCACGGGGGTCTTGCGCTGCCGACTTGGACCTCGTCCAGCGGAATGCGGACTAAGCGCTCTCCTGGCGCCGACTCAAGGGTAGCCAGAGACGCCTCTGATTCTGCGTGCTGTTGTCGATTCGCCACTGCAAGCACGCGTGAGCGGGCGTCGTGACAAGGTCACCAGCACGCACGAAAGAGTCCGAGTATGCGGAACATGTTGGGCCACTGTTCGAGAACTTGGCCGTGGACTGCGATCAGGCACGATGAGAATGAAATCGCGTGGTCCAGTGGAGACTCACCCTGGCCAGCGTCGGCCATGACTTGGCAGTCGTCGGCAAGACCCTCGATGCGCTTTACAAAGAGGGCGCTGGCGCGTTCGAGCGCGGCGACTGCCTCGAATTCCTTTTTCTTTTCTGCCAAACGGTGGAGAGAAGCGGGATTGTTTGCTTGTGCGGCCACATGGGAGACGCGACTCGGCGCGATGGAAGACCGCATGAGAGGAGCACAGGTCACGTGGTGTCTCATATCTCTGACGCGACGGTTCCCTTCGAACCAGCTTCACGCGTCCCCGGTCGATCATGCCCGTCACCCGCTCGTCGAGCCGCCAAACGTCCCAGCAGCCCGGCAATCCATATTCGACCCGCAGCACAGGTTCATCTCGCGGTGGCACCAAGAAAGCATCAAAGTCCCCTAGTAACGAAATTATTGTTTTGTCTTCCGACGATGACGAGCCTCCGCCCAAAGGAACGCTGCTGTCCAAGAAATCGTCTACCCGCACAACGAGAAAAAAGGCAGCACAGCCACTCCACCTTGGCGATGTGCTCGAGATATCGTCGGACGAAGAGAGCAAGACGAAGAAGACCTCCGTCCGGAAACAGGCCCAATCGTCGGAGACGACGAACAAGAACCTAGAACGCGCCAACAAGAAGCTACAAGAGGTTCGTTTGCACCGTTCCGCTTAGTGGGTGTCATTTCTCAGCGATTGCACAGGAGATCAAACGATATGAACAACTACTCGCATCGTCCTCTCAGGAGATAGAAGAACTCAAGCGCGACTTTCCAAACAAGGACGTAAGACCCCATTCGTCTCCTTTTCCCCTCCCGTTTTTCTAATGCGTGTATTCAACAGGTCTTGGCAGGACTGGAAGAACATACTTCTTGCGAGGTGTGTGCGTTCACCATGCGGTGCCCGTATATGTCCGTCTTCCTCTTTATATGCACGAGACTCCGCCTCTGACTATATGCTGTCAGCCTTCCCGAATGTGGTCATTCTTTCTGCGGAACCTGCCTCGTCGATTGGTTTAGTACGATACAAGCGCAACACATGACAGCAAACCCCCAATTGGACGGCAATCGTGCTGCCTTGGCGGGACAACTACATGCGCTCGTTCAAATGGTCCCCAACTTGCATGCGTATGGTCCGCACGGACAACAACACCTCCGCGCAATCCTCGCCGAGTTACGACGTCATCGACCCGAATATACTTGTCCATCGTGTCGGAAAGAAGTGTTAAACAGACCTGTGGAAGATTTCCGGTTGAAGGACCTCATCAATCAAATTGCGGGGATGCTTGGCGAGACGAATTCGCGTAAAGACACTGCTCCACATTGTGGCCCTAGCTCGTTTGATCACTTTTTCGCGGCACCCATACTGGCCAAGTAGACTTGCATTGGCTTTTCTCAAACGGTCGAAACCTGAAACAGTCCAGTCTTGTACAATAAGTAGCATACTTTGTTGGTATCGTAAATGCGTAGTATTTGTTCCATCTCCATGTGAACTCAACGGTCTCTGTAACTTTTCGGGGGCATCACTATACTTGCCGGCCCATACTAGCAGGGAGATAGGTTCCACAACACTGCTCCCCCTCGATGATTGAAACAAGAGGACCAAGATTCTGAAGGAAATGTGCACTCAATCGAATAGGGGCGCGCGACTAGTACGAACAGCTCAGTCGTGCGCGTGATGCAACGGACTATATATTCACCTAGACAGAACAGCTAGGTACGAGTAAATATCGAGTAAATAATGTGAAGGTTAGTAGCTCACCTCAGTCGTGCGCGTGATGCAACGGACTGAGGCGTTCGAGTACGAAAAGGTACATCTTATATACGAAAGAATCTGTACTAGCTAAAAGGGAATATCAGGAGCTTGACAAGCTCC